>APFE031279173.1:64435-81912 GCA_000404065.3 Pinus taeda
AGAGTATCTCATCAAGTGGAAGAACTTATCCGCTGAAGATTCCACATGGGAGGATGAGAATTTTATACAGAAGCATCCAAAACTACTCAAGCATTGAGGACAATGCTTTTCCAAAGGAGAGGGGCATGTTAGGCCCCTATAATACTAGTGATTCCCCCATTACTATTCTCATTGTATCCCTTATTGTTATTATTGTGCCCCTATTGTCCCATATTGTTATTAGTATGCCTAATAGAAACACACTATTGTTATTTTTGTGCCCTTATGTTATTACTGTTATGTCGGCTTGATTATATTGTGACCCCTTAGACTCTTATATATAGAAGGGAGGTTTAGTTATTTGTATGATCCAAGAATTGTTCATTTGTGTAATGTAAACTAGGTTGCCCCCTCGAAGAGGCTGAATTTTAAGGCATTGATCTATCTTTTCTATCCTTTTGTGAGTTGGTTTCCTAACAAAGGAGTGATAAGATCACAAGTTCATATGGTGGAATAATCTATCCCACTCCTCTAGGTTCATCTATGACCTGAGTGAATCTAGATAGGTATTGAACACTGGTTTCATTTTTCTACATTCGAATGTTCCTGATCTTATCTTTCAATGCAAACTTCCTGACATCACTACTGCTTTCGAATAAATCTGTGAGCCCCTCCAAGATAATCCTCTTGGTTTTTTCTATGTCTTTCTTCCACCGAGCCAACAATTGTGCATTTGACGCTGCTGGTTTTGGAATATCATTTTGTGTGTACTTAGATAATCCATTGTCATCCAACACAAATTCAATTTTGTATTTCCATGTAATGAAATTCGAAGTTCCCTCCAATGCATAATCAAGTCTCAATCCATGAAAAGACATTGTTCCGACACTGAAGAAAAATTCCTGCACCCTAAATCTTCTATTCGAAATTTCGTTGAGAGAAGATCAAGAATATGATTTCCATGTAGTTTTCAATATCTTTGATACCATGTAGAAATAACTTGAAAGTTGCAAATGCTAATGAAATCAGACTGAGATCAAGAGATAAAAAATTCTTTTACTAAATTCAGCAGAAGGAAAACTGACAATAGAAACACATGCAATTATTCAATCACAATGAACACAATATTTTGACTAGGGAACCCAACTAGGAAAATCCCATCCTCTGTTTGTTTTAAATCAAATGAGAATAATGATCTATTACTGGGAACTTCAATCCTTGAATCTCAACCTGCACTACAATACTGATCTCCCCCTTCTGAGTATGCTCTACCCAATACTTAGGAAAAATAGGGCTCTTTCTTCCTCCTATTTCCTTGCGCAATTCCGCTCCTAAAGAATAGGGAAGCTCCTATTTCCTTCCGAAGATACCAAGAGAATTAGCTCACTTTCTCAATGCAAACTCTATATGCTCAAAAATATATAATAATAAATACAATTATGCCTTTTCCCTCCACTCAACTAGGCAATTTAAATTGCATGCATGACTAGGGCTATTTTTAGTAATTGACTAGTTAACTAAGAGATTAATTAGTTAACAACAATTAAAACTACCCAACTAAACTCACACTGACTTTATTCATGACTAGAGCTCAGATAACTGAATTTCACTAACTATAACTCTACTAGATTTCTAGATCTTAGCAATCAACTCATGCACAACTCTACTTCTTTCCCACAAACTCGAATTGACTGGCTTAACTAAGTGACTTCACCATGTCATTCCTGCTAACAGCAACTCAAGTCATCTTGCTGATGTAGAAATTTGAATTTCTCCATTTGACTAAGACACAAGTCAAATGAAGTATTTATTGCTACAATTTAACACACAATACCTAAGGAAATTCATAGCCTCATTTTCAACAGTAGCAAGGCCACTCCACACCATAACAACAAGTGGCAAGAGTTTCCAGTGGGGAAAGAGTAAGTAGAGGGATTTTTAGGATCTAAAGAAGAAAATCAGTTGAACACCAATTTCGACATTACCAAACTCGCAACAACACTTTGAAGTGGAGAAAAATGTGAGTGGTATGCTACAGGAGCAGTCTTGATGTAGGGACGAAGGCCGACATGCTACCATTCTGAAGAATTTCATGGGGCAATTCTTAGCTATCCTACTTATGACAAGGAGCATAATGCCCTAGTGTAAGTGGCGAAGAAGTGGAATCACTATCTAATGGGAAAGGAGAAAATAATCCACAGATATCACCAACCACTTCATTGCAGGCTTTGAGTAAGCTACAACACACCAAACATTACAAATGGATGGGGTTTCTACAATAGTTTCATTTGGTGATAACATGCAAGAAGGGAATAAAAAACAAGTTGGCTGATATGCTCTCAAGGCCACCCACATAAAATATCACAACACTAGGAACTCTTATGAACATGGAGCCATTCACCCATGATGCATACAAAGAGGCATATTCAAAGGATGAGGAATTCAAGGAGGTGTTTTAGCAGTTTCATAGTCAAGAGTCACATGCACGATGGAAACATCATCGTTTACTACCATGTCCAATATGGGTTACTCTACAAGCAAGATAAGCTATGTGTTACTAAAGGTGAGTGATTGTAGTTGATTAGAGAGACTCACACCTCCAAGGTTGTAGGGCACTTTGGTGTAGGGAAGACTGTGGCTAACTTGTAGAGGTACGAGTATTGGCCCAAGATGCAAGAGCAAGTAGCTAGGTTCATAAGAGGATGCATGCTTTGTTGTACCAACAAGACTAGAAACATGAAACAAAGTCTAGATCATCCCTTACTTGTACCCACTCGTCCTTGGGAAATCATTTACATGCAATTTGTGGGAGGTTTACCAACAACTAGGAAGAGATATGACTGCTTGTTCGTGGTAGTTGACAGGTTCAACAAGATGTGTGTTCTAATGCCCTGTAAAAATACCATCAACATGCAAGAAGTAACAATTTTTTTCTTTGGACAGGTTTGAGTGCAATTTTCTATACCAAGGAGCATCACTATAGATAAGCATACAAGATTTCCCAGTGCATTATGGACTACATTGTGGGAGAAGAAGGACATGAAGTTAAAGAGATCTACAACGTTCCATCCACAGATAGATGGATAGACAAAAGTAGTTAATAGGACTTTGGTGCAACTTCTAAGGGGATAGAACTAGAAGCATCCGAAGAACTTGGATGAAAATCTGGCATATATCCAACATTCTTACAATAGAGGAGTCCACTCTTCTACATGAAATTCCCCATTTGAAACATGTTTTGGATATTTTTCGCCTTCACCTTTGGACATCGCATATGGGCAACAATGAGACGATTTGAGGGTTGGAAATTTTGTAGAGAAGATGAGTCATATCCATATACATGTACAAGAGACACTGAAAAAATATTAGGATAAATATAAGGCCATGCATGATCAACATAGAATAGAGAAATAATTCTGGGTGGGAGACAAAGTGTGGCTACAATTGAACAAGGAGAGGCTACACGGGCTTGGTAAGAAAATCAAGGCTTTGAAGTATGGTCCCTTCGAGATACTGGAAAAGGTGCGTGGTAATGCCTATCGATTCAATTTACCACCATTTATATGCCTTTACTCAATTGTGAATGTAGATAATTTGAAACTCTATGGGCCTTCCATGATAGATCAAGAAGAGGAACAAGTCTTATCTCCTGTGGAGGATTGCCACTAGATGCTCAGGCATAGTTGACAAAAGATACAGTTTGGTTGAGGAGGATCAAAACTACAAGATAAGGGTAGCATGACCTTTGGTATATTGGGTTGAAAGGACAACTTCCAGGAAAAGCTAAATGGTACACCAGAGAGAAGGTGGAGGAAAACTTTCCTCACCTCATTCAATAGAAGCTTTTGGGGACCAAAAGCCTCCCAAAATGGGGAGTTGTGATCAAAATTGGATCATTATATTATTTTTCATCCATCTTGATGCTTTCAGAGTGGAAAAATTGGAGGAATCAACTCAGGAGACCGTTTTCATTGGCGGGACCCAATTTGGAAAAACAGGGTCTGAAACCTTTCAGGAGAATTTTGAGGCATCAAACAATTTTTTTTTGAGGTAAAAATTTTCCACTTTAGCACCACACCTTGTCATGTTATTCCACGAACAAAGACCTTTCCAATGGTGCAATAATCACATTAATCAGAATCTGTATGCCAAAGTTAATGACACTTAGAAGTTGACCTTCTTGTTTTCACCACCATAGTTCGAAAGGATGCCACGTCAGCCCCCATTATTCATGAAAAAGGGGCTTGCCACATGATTATGATGTAGAAGACTCTACATTGTAACTTTGGATAAGAGTTTAGGTAGTCAAACCTAACCACTAGCAAGCTATCAAGATGTGTTATAACTAAGCCATTAGGAGGAAAAGGGATTCCATTTTTTCGAGTGCATTTGTTCCATAGCTGAGCAAAGAAAACCAAGAGGAATAGGAGGAATAGCATACACAAAGGATTTGCACATTGTAGCATCCCACAGGACACATGCCATACTTCTTTGTACTAGCAGCCATATTTCTATTCAAAGAAACAGAGCGGAGCGACCTCATGTTCCAACTGGGTTTTTCTCTCGGAAGGGTTTCCTAGAGAATATCTTGTTAGTAAATGTGTGTGTGTGTGAGATTTTATTATGTTGTTGTCTATTTTTTTTATAATTTTTCATTTGCATGCATGTACTATTAACAGTAAAATCTACAAATCTACAAATCCATAAATCTAAAAAAACCGCAATAGTGTAGAATTTCATGTTTTAAATATAATATTATCAGATTTGTTGTGGCGAACAAGATTTGGATGGGTATTGTAACCTTTGCACACATTTTTGTCGACATAGATCTTAGCAAAGGATTGTCAAGTAGGATCCTTATTTGGAATGGCATAACCTTTTCACACCTTGTGGATTACGAAAACACAAATCCACTGTAGGTCCTATCAACAGTAAGATCATCTCCATAATGCTTGCCTTTCTCAAGGGAATTCTCATCCCCTTGATGCGAAGAAAAATAATCAAGGATGACAAGCCATAAAAGGATATAAGAATTCCTTAGCTCACAAATAAGATAACATGCAACGACAAAAAACAATTGCAACCAAATCTATTCCTTTAGCCTCAACTTAGCGTCTCATAAACTCATCCCACAAAATTTGTGATCCCTCCTCCTCCTTCACCATCTACCCACTCTTATTTGGATCCCTCAGGTGAAGAAGAGAGAGATACAACCATGATCCTAGCTTTGTCCATGAGTGTACATAAACATCTTCATGAATCAGATCACTCAAACAATGATAAGGAAGCAACCATTGTTGTAGATCCTCCGTAAATGAAATTGCCTCAAGGAAATGAAATCATCATCTCCATGTCATCTAGTCTTGACAACTTTTCAAGATGGATTGACTTTTGTAAGGAAAAAAGGAAGAAAAGACTTTTGAACAATTCAATAATCAATTTTTGTCTTTTGTTGTTGGTCTCCCCCTAAGTGGGGTAACAAATGGTTTTGGTCTTTGTTTTCCATGGACTCTCCTCTAATTTTGCAATTTCTTGACTCTCTACTTTATTGCCTCTCGTCTGGTTTCTAAGATGGCAAGCCACATGTGATAATTTTGTTAAACTAATGTAAATATTTTCTATTAGAATACAAATATTGCTTACAAAAATAAACATGAAAATAAAAAAATGATGACAAAAAGTTTATTAATTAAGAAATGAAATGAAACAAAGAAAATAAAAAATAATAGTCATAAGGAAATCATTAACTAAAAAATGAAAAGAAATCCAAAAAAATTAAATAAAAAAAATTCATATAATCATTACCTATAGAAATTCTTTTTCATACATGAAACATTTAAAAAATTCTAAAATATAAAAAATATATGAAATTAAAATGATTATTGATTAGGTTGATAGGCATGTTTATGTTGGATTTAATAGGACTTTTAGAATTTTAATTTAATTATCAATAATTATTAAGTGGAGGGCGGGGATTTAATATCTATACAATATTTTAGAATAGTATACACAAATCAAAGGTTGAAATTTATCTCCAATGTCGTCATGCTCTTCTTGCCTTTTTAATTAAATTGATTAATTAAAAAATATGCCATATGAAGGAGTGTCATATGATGTGAGTAATAGTTTTTTAGGCAAGTGGTACTGATAAGCCATAGTATTGCAACCGAGCCTATTTACAAATTAAAAATCTCCATAATAAAATGAGATAAACCTCTATTGTTAAGAATCTTGTTCCATATTTTTTTTATTTTACATATCTTTAACTTATATAATAATTATTTTTAAATCATTATAATAATAACAATTTAAATATATATATATATATATATATATATATAGCGAAGAGAGAAGAGAGAGAGAGAGAGAGAAGAGAAGAGAGAGAGATTCTTTTTTATAATTAATAATAATAGATTAAACAAAGTTATAATTTTAGTTAGTTTTATGATGTTTTTAATTTTAACAATGTGACATATATATAATACAGTAAGTGTTTTGATATTTATTGTGGATTCGTGTTTATGGACATTTACCAATCATTTAATGTATATGACTCCACACACACACATATATATATTTGAGGAAAAAACCAATTTTTATCTTTGTGATAATGAATTAGGACCTTAGTTTATATATAATTTTTAATTTGATGGTGTTAAATGCTATTTGCAGATGATTGAGTCGAGATGTATTCTCCAATGCAATATAAAAGAGATATTGTAATGTTATATAAAAAAATTAATTTAGTCAAATTACCAACAATTTTCAGACTCCGAATTTTAACAATCCATGGTTTTTCTCATATTACGCGTCCCTGTGGAACACTGATAAAAACAGGACCTCGTTGTAACATCAAATTCTATATCATCTTCATCACCAATTATAATTATATATTAATAAATTATCAAGTTTCCAAACTATCAAATTTTCTTTGCTTCAACCATATTGTTTATGCTCAGTGGTATCAAAACTATACCAAACGATATTATATATATATAAAATATATATATATATATATATAGATATATAATATATATATATATATATATATATATATATCTAAAATTAAAAACATAAAATTTTAACAATTTTTTTTTTTCTTTCCTAAAAGAAAAAAAAAAGCCAAACATCAATTAATATATTAAAAAACAACATCGTCTTCTCTAACACGGATATGATTATATTGCTTCTCTTACAAAGAAGGATATTCCATATCTCATAACATAGAAGAAGGGAGTAGTCTACTCAGGCTGTAGAATGGCCCGGTTTTTGTCGCCGGCCGGAAAATCGTCCGGCTCCGGCCACCGGAAACCTCTCTGCCCTCCGCCACCATCTCACAACTTCGCCACCCCTTTCTCCGCCACCCTACCCTGACAGTCCTGACATTTCCATTCCCGCTCTCACAAACGCCTGACATCCTTGACCGATCGGATTGGGGACGAGCTGGAGTATTATGGCCGCGGATTGCTCACCCGCGTTACTCTTCGACCCGGCGCTCTCCCGCTTCTTTCCCAGAGGCGTAAAGGAATTCATTTCCCTCTCCCTTTCTGTGCCTCTCTGTTTGTTCATTTCCAGCGCCCTGTGTATGCCATGCGAGGGAGCCTTGCAACATATAAAAGATCGATGTTAGTGGTAGAGGAACTGGATTTACAGAGGGAAGATCGATATGGTTAACAAATCGTGCTGTTGTTTCGGCAGTAAGCCAAGAGCTACAGAAGTGTCTGACGCTGCGGGAAACGGAGCCAAAGCTCACACCACCAATGGCCTAGATCTCAATCCCACGACAAAAGCGGGTGCCGGTGATATCAATGGTGCCAAGCCCAAAAGCAAAGGCTCAATGCCGGGACCGGTTCTGGTAGAATCGTTCACCTCACAGGGCTGCACCACCTCCCCTGCTGCAGATCTGTTGATATCAAAATTGGGACAGGGGGATTCGTCGCGAGAGCTGGAGCTGGATGTGCCTGTAATTTTTTTGGCGTACCATGTGGAGTATTGGGACTATTTGGGTTGGAAGGATCCCTTTGCGAGCAGTCTCTGGACAGTGAGACAGAGGGCCTATGGCCAATCGCTGCAGCAAGATAACATTTACACGCCCCAAGTGGTAGTTCAAGGTCGATCCCAGTGTTTGGGTTCCGATACTGAGTCCGTCCTCTCCCTTATACACTCTGCCCCACGTTTCACATCTTCTGAGATCAAGGTAAGAATCCCATGTTTTTGTTGCAGTGGTATTCTAACTGTTAGATGTTTTTCCTCTTTTTCAGTTATTTTTTTGGTAAGTAACTTGGTACTGTGTAATCCTCAGAAATCAAGCCCTCTGAGGTTTAATATTAAAAAATAATGCTAAATTTATTTATACATTTTTCTCTGAGGTTTAATATTTTATATTGGAAGGTATAAAAAATGGAGTTCAAATTTAATGAAAAATATAAAGGGGTATAAAAAATGTTAATGAAAAAATGGATACCTACAATATCTAGTGGAAGTAGGGGTTTTTTAAATTGGGAAGGTGTATTGGGTTCGTATTGGTAGGGGGTTAAATAATTTGATTTTTAGAGGTATTTTCCAATATGTAGTCAAATTAAGAATATTGTTTAATATGCCGTGAACGCATGTGATAGGACAAAGTTTCATGAAATGAAGCCCCGTAATTAATAATTGTTAGACACATGTCATGCAAATAACTTTATAACATGTTTCTATGTAAAAACAACATACTAGTAAATGATTACACGTCTTCTAAATCAGCAAAGGACTACCGCAACCTCCTTTACTCAAGGCTTGCTTTCTATGCTCACATTTTATGTCAATTAAACTCCAAATAGGGAATTTTAGCTCAAGAAAATATTAGATATAGCAATGATAAGCAAAAAGAAAATAGCCAAGAAGAAAAAATTTAGAGATTTACCTGTAGTGATGGTAAACTTTGTTGTAAATTTCTTATATAATAAATTATCTCCTACAAGAAAATGCATACCAACCTTGAATCGGGTTGGAGATTAGGATATTTGGTTAATCTTAAGATATAAGTTCTTGTGATCAAATGACAAAATGTGTAGAATCCCAGGACATAAGCGTTAAATTTTTCCCTGACTAATGAAAATTTCGTGGTAATGGAAATTGTGAAAAGCCATTCAACAATACTATAAATCCTTAATAGTAAGATTTTTTAACAACATTTTTTTTAGTATTTTAGTAATGGTTTTGATAACAAATCAACTAATAGACAATTAAAAATTACCCAAAAAGTAACATTAGAATGTTGTGATAGAAAAATTCATTTAACATTATAACATGTATTGTGGTTATTAACATTAGAATGTTGTGATAGAAAAATTCATTTAACATTATAACATGTATTGTGGTTATTTCTTTAGTATAGAGAAGGGTTAACATTTATCAACAATGCAACAACCTCACGCTAGTAAAATAATTCTAGAATAGGTGAGAAGGATCTTATGTAATGACTTAAGAGTAATACAATTTTGATGGTTTGAGTGTATATCTAAATTTCCACATCATCCAGTCAAATTAACATAAATTATGTGAATGAAGAATGTATGAACTTGCATGAATTAGCAATTTAATTATCAATGCAATTCTTATGCAAACTAGTAGAAGGGTGCACTCTATCATTAGGGTATTGGATTTTTGCTTTGGTAGAAATGATGTTTTGAATATTGACATTTGATTCAATTTGTTTTTTTAACATTTACAATTATACTATTTAAGTTTAGGTTAAAATATGTATAACTCATAATTCTCATTGACAAAACAATTATAAATTGTGATTTAAAACTTTATTTATATATGAATATAAAGATTAACGCTCCTTACTATGACAATTATCAAATAAGGGAGTTCAAAGATTAAGCCCAAATTTGAGTATTTATTGAGATAGCATAATCTTTATTGAATTTTATTATCTAATTAAGATATTGTGTTATTTTTAGTTTTTTTTTTATTATATAATTAAGATTTGAATTTTACTATAAAATAAAACAAAACCATTTTTATTAATAGGATAAAATAAAACAACCATGAAAATTTCTTTCTTTGATGATGATAAATATGATTTGTTATTTGAAAATATCTATCCATCATCTATTATCTATCTAATCTAACTATGCTATCTATCTATCTATCTATATTATATATATAATATATATATATATATATATATAATATATATATATTAGAAATTTAATTTTTATCTTATTTAATTATACATATAATAATATTTTGGTTTGATGTGTTTAATAATGATTAATGCAACAAACTGTAAAAGGTAATTGAATTTTAATTTTATTGTATTTAAATAATACAATTAAAAGGTTTGACTTTTCTTGTAGTTTTATTGCTCATTAATAAGAATCAGAAAAACCTCTTCCTTTCCATTAGATGAACCATTGTTTCTTATGCTAGAAGTGAGTGGGTCTCACCAAATTCCATGTTTTTATTCTTATAGTATATTTCAAATCTTCTTATTCATATAGTAAATTGTATGTGATTTTAGAGTATATTGCACTAAGAAATATTCCTCATAAGTTTTTTGTTGTGTACTAATTTTTGCTTTACCTAGGACTCAAAGGCTAAAGTTGGAGATAGAAGATTTTCATCGAACCTCCATCAACACTATTATTGCCTCTTTATACCATAAATGTAGATAATATTTCATTTCAACTCAAATACAACCAAAGTTTAACTGATATTTTAAACATCACCATAGCTAGCCCATCATGCAATTATGGTTATGCAAAATCACAAATGATTTAATTTCAAGTTAGGAGATCATGTGAAGATGATGAGGACGCATCAATAGATGTTATCAAGCAATTATGATCATGAAAATAATAATTTATTTCTACCGCTTAATTTAGTGAATTGATTTTTTATTTAAAGATGTAATTGTACTCAATAAAATTAATAGGAATCGCTGGGAAATATGATTTCAAAGAGTGTATTAGTCCATGTAATTAATATGAAAGTGTTTTAAATTTAAATTTAAATTTAAGATGTAGATGTTTTATAATAATGAAAAATATTTTTCATTATTAATTAAAGATTAAACAAAATTCATTAAGATTCTAAATGGGGTGATTGAAGCACACCTCGTGAGAGAGCTCATATTAGCCATCCCACTAAGCACTAATGAATTAAGATGTGGCCATGCGTTCTCCAAGATAAAAATCATGAACAATAAAACTTTTACACAAAGTATCTTGTGACATTCCATCAAACACAATTCTAGAATAACCTAGAATTCATACCAACATTACTTCACAGATTGGGTGGAGATTACGGTAAGGAATTATATTCGGTTTTGATTGTTGATGATGTTGTTAGGCACTCACTTTGCCTATCCTCCCACAAATGATAATTACGATTTTCAAGAGTGGATTTTAGTTATGGGAGGTGATCGAATACAATACAAAGCACATTACGATTTGCATGAGTGGATTTTAGTTATGGGAGGCCATCGAATACAATACAAAGCAACTATTTAGTTAGGAAACTAGGAACTAAAGGTTCTATTGTTATTAGTATGCATGCGTATCTCCTATCCACATATAAGGTAACTAGTAGTGGTCTCCAGTGTTTCCTCACCATGTCGTTTGAATGGTAAGGAGGCCCTTCCTCATTGTTTGCTTGACTTTTGGTGCAATTCCGTAGTGCATCCTTGAGACATTACTAATTGTGTTTTTGTTTTCATCTGTTGATATGCTCCTCTAGTGCTCCTTACCTGGCTCGTTATAGGCGATATTCACTAGGCCTTTCAACCTTTTCTAATCTCACTCTCATTTAACATCCTATTCTCTTTGTGTCTCTTTTTGGTTGTTTCTTACTCCATTAGAAGCTCGTGTAGTCTAGGCTTCTTCCTTCCCTTGCCCCCTCGAGAGCATGTGCTTTCCTCATCCCTTCTTTCTATTAACACATTGATATACCATCTCTTGAGAAATCTATGCCTTTCCCTATTGTTATCATCAATGCCTCAACAAAGAGTCAGAAGCTAGAGAGTGGTAGGCTACTATGGAGGTTGTGGAGATTCACAAACCTAACAATGAGCTAAATCCCCTGTGTGTTTATATTATACTTGAACACCTCAACATATTCAAGATGAAATTTCTACAAGAAAACAAAATATTGTAGGAGAATGTGGTTGTGTCACTGATTTAGAGGTTAGATAAGAAGTTGTAGATTCAGTGCCCATCATAGGGCACATAGAAGACAAGTTTAGTCAATACATGCACATAGTGAACACTCACTGGGATATGAAAATTCTTCTAGTCACAATATTTTTGGATAGAAATGAGGCCGAGGAAATCCTCATACTAAATAAATTACAGTTATTCTTAAAAACTTTGGATAGGCGCCTGACCTTAATTGAAGACCACCTTGGCTAGGAAGCTCACCTAATAGTAGTAAGAGCGAGTCACAATAAAATTATTAAATACTTCCAAAACTTCATACCTAATAGTCATAATTTTTCATACTTCTTTAGTTTTATCTAATGTTTATTTTCTTCTATGTTAAATGATCAATTAAACTATTAAAATATTAAGACCAAACTCTCACTTTTTTATTAATAATTTTTAAATGCAAATTTAGATATTAAAGAAACTATGATTTTCCACTATTTTAGTTCGTCACGTTAATAACCAAAACAAAAAATACAACCTTCCAATAAATGAATAAAAGAAAAACCATTATTATCATTAATTTTTTAATAAATATAGTTACCCCTGAAGGCAAAAGCAAAGACTCATGAAGACTCATGATATGTTAAGAGAAGTACTATCACCAGGCACATTCTTATCGGACGTACAACGAAATTTACTGACCCATTCAACAACGAGTCAAAGATGCAAATGCAATGGGCAAAACTTGAACTGACAGTCGCAATACGGGGAAAGGGCGAAAATTCACTAGAAGTCACAATTTAGAAAAGTTAAGTGATTGTAATAAGAATGAGCTATGAATACAGTGATACGGGGTTTAATGGTAAGTTTTGTTTGTTATTGTGTGGCTTGCACACGGTTGCATTTAGCTTAGGTAGCTTAGGTTTATAGTGGTAGTTAGTTGGAAATAAACTTAAGTCTGTTCAGGGTAATTTTCACTAGTTACCGATTATCCTAGATTTAAAAAAAAAAATAGGAATGAGCCATTAATGACAATAACGGAAAGGAATTATTATTATTATTTATTAAACTAGGAATTAGGTGGAAGAATTAACTAATTAGGTTATTTGATTATTATTCATTTATTATTTTTCTTATTATTTAACATTAAGAAAAAAAAGAAAGAAAGTAGTTTAATGTTTACTAGGCTAAAGATAGCTTATGGGACGGATTGCTTCTTCATAGGCTTGATGTATTCGGTCCTTTTTCTGTGAAGCTTCAAAATAAATGCTCCTAATTTATCTACAAACCCCTTGCTAAATAGATTATCCCAAGAACTCGCTGCAAGCATACTGTAGCCATGATCTGGTTCTTCAACTTCCATGTCTAATGTAACTATTTCTTGATCATAGCCTTGCTCTCTCTCTATTTACACTGCAGCCATGCTCTGGTTCTTCAACTTATCTTGACAATATACCACACTAATTGCCACAAATTTCTTATCAAAATTATTTTTAAAATATAAAAAAAAATAAAAATAAAAAATATATATATTTACATTTTCATCAGCTAATTTACATTTAATATATCTAAACAAAACGAAAATATACTAATTTAGTTGGGGAGGAAGCAATGATAAGTTGAGCTGAATTGACGTGGAGAATTGTAGACAATTAGAAATGAGTGAACGACACGTTTGGCATCGCAAAGCCACAAAGAATGTCACTACGATTGAAAAGGAAAGGGTGGTTTGGCGTACTACTATTATTTAGATTCCTTTGGATTTTCCGCCGCTGCGCGTGCTGTCCACGTGATCCCTGTCCCACTCCAAAAGTATTTCGACCACTCGTCTTGCCATGGCCGGCCTATGGATTACTCCCTTCATCTATAAATGTCACGCAAAATTATGCTTTCTCAACACATTCAACAGTTTCTGAGAGTATTCAATTCTGTGTGGTAAGAAATATTGTGCGAAGATGTCTTCTGGTTGTGGAAACTGTGATTGCGCTGACAAAAGCCAATGCACAAAAAAGGGCAACACCTTCGGGTTGGAGCTCAGCGTTGAAACCGCCAACTTGCAGTACGAGAATATGGAAGGTGCAGAGAACGACTGCAAATGCGGAGCAAGCTGCAAGTGCAACGGTTGCACCTGCAACAAGTGATGATGGAGCACATAATATAATTGATTACAATAATTCTACTCCCTCCTCAGGAGACGCTCTATGTAACCTCTGAGGCGGAGTATTGATTATATAATAGATATTGTTGTTTATGATGTGATGTCGAGGAGGGTTTCTGTAGATGAATTATAACTCATCTGCAGATCCCCTCAGTGGGGGTAAACTATTGAAATTCAAGTGGATATAAATATTTATTATACTGCGTGTACATATATGTGTGTTATAATTGTCTGCTTTGTCTTATCATTTTTAAGAATACTGTGACATTTTATTACTGGCCAGTAACGTAGATCTTCGTTTTCTAGATCATATTGGTATTGATCCATAGCGGTATCTCTTTTCTCCCCAGCTATTTCTCCCGGTTTTCTTCACAATACCGTAATTTTCATCCTAATATGGCTTTCGTTATTAGTAATCACTTTTCTGCTTAAGACCGTCTTTATAGTTGTAATGTTATTGTGGTAATCGTTTTTAAGGATATTTATGTTATTATTATTTTTAAATTTAATTTTCGATAATATTTTTTTTTAAATTTTTTAATCAATGTTATTTTATATGATCGTAAAGTTTATGATAATAATATTTTTAAAAATAGTGAAGAATGATAAAAGAAATTTAGAATTTTTTTAATAATTTATTTTAAAATTAAAGAATATATAATTCTATTCCTCTTTCCAACAAAGTGAGTATTTTTTTTTCTTCCCTTCTTGAGAGCATGATGGTGATATTAGCCAAAATCACATGTGGTTCAAGTAGGGTTAGTTTAAATTACTAAATTATAATACTCGTAATAATTTTAAAGTGAGACATTGTATTGGATAATTCTTCTAATTTCAAGTTTAAAAAGTTTGAAAGCTTTGTGACACTAAAAAGATTGAAAAAGAATAGTTACTCATTAAATCTTAATTTCAAATATTTGTTATAATATATTTTTTTGCAAAAATTTGTTAAAATATTTCTTTTTTGAAAAAAAGTATTTCTATTTCTAATGATTTTTGTTTTTTTAAGAACACTTATATGGAGTTTGACTCTTTAAAATACGACAATTTTGTATCATAATTTTTTCCTCAAAATTTAGGAAATTTACATAATTTCCTAAGAAAAAAATTTGATCTAGTAGCTTTTAGTTACATATATCCTCTAAGTGTGCTTCCCTACACGAACCTTGTAATGACCCCCTCGTAAGCTTTAGAAATTAATTTACTAATTACTGGCACATTAAAAAAATGTTATTTTTAATTTTGGGATGATTTCGGAAAGCCAGGAATGGACATATGTGAAGCTATGTTGAACTTGTTTTCATAATATAATGTTATGTTTTATTTTTGAACCATGATTAAGAAGCAATGCAAGAGTAAGCTCACTCAAGTGTAGTCGGACAGTTAGGGTGAGGTAGTTACTCACCCAAACTCCTCCATGGAAAGAAAAACCTTCCAAGGAAAAGCCAAGAGGGTATTGGGAACTTGAGGCAAGAGGAGAGAGATAGCAAAAAAAATAACCTTAGAGTTGGATGAGCTAGTGAGGGTTTTGGGATCTGGAGCTTGAGAGCTCATGATTATGGTTGGGGGTTAAGTCTAGTGGCGACCAGATAGCCTCAAAACTAAGCACTACAAAACTATCTTGTAATAAACTACCCTGTAAGTGAAGCTAACTAAGGGGGAGATGCAGTAAATCATACTGGTCTCAAAGCCAAGATGAGCATTTTTTGGTTCAGTAGTTCGTGGATTTTGCAACAAGAGATAAGTATCGAAATCATGTCCTTGTGATATTGTTAATCTTGCAGAGAAATACATTTAAGTCCTATATTGTGTAGTATATAAGTGGTTTTATTTTTTTAGAAAGAAAAAAGGGCATTATGAACTGATTAGTTAATAATTAAACCTTTTCTTATCTTAACAACATTGAGATGAGCTAAGTTGCTTAAAAGAGCCTAATAAGTTTGAATTCTTAAATCCTGAAGAACCCTTGCTTGAAAAGCGAAGCACATATATTGGGTTAGTTCGTTGTTACCTCTAGGAAGCAGAGACGAGATGCACAGTTCCGCATCTTGGACAACTTATCAATAGAAGAGACCCAACGTAGAACAATAATTAATTATAATGCAAGCAACTAAACCACTATAATAGTACCAAATTAAATTGGTGAACATACTATTGCACGATAACATTTCTATAACCACGGGAAAATGTAAAAATTGGATACAATTTATTTCACAATACCCCCTACATGCAATAACTAAATACAATCCTTACTTTAGAGTTAATAACCAGTGGAATTTGGGAAAATTAATCAAACAATAAGTGTATGCAACTAGGCTGGTTAATGGGTAACCGAGTACACTAATGAATTAAAATGATTCTTGTAGCGAAAACATATAAAAAGCCTTTTTAAAAGAGACTCACTCGGAAATCAAGGAAAGGGCATACGAAAGAAACCAAAAAAGAAATAAAGTTCACAATATGTCGTGGCAACCATTGTTTTCCCAAGAAGTTTTAGGGTCCAAAGTAAAATTACCAAGAGGACATTCGTACTAGAAACAAATGAGTTAACCATAAGCCTATAAAACAATGATTCTTTTTACAAGAGATTTAGTTTCTTTTTAAAGAGATTCATCATGGCATTTGAATTAGTCACAACCACAAAAAAAACGATACTTGAATTAAAAAGTTGAAGTTCATATGCTCTTATCAATTATAGTAAGATAGTCAACCCTCAAGAAGGTTAAAATAAAGTGAAAAATAAAACTTATCATCAAATTGTCTATGCAATTCAAACAAAGGAAACCAAGCCGAGAAACCCCAGAGCTCAGATAAATTATAATATTCATCACCATAGAGTTCTGGGTAATGTCGTAGGCATGATATATCCATTACAAATCCACTTAGGCTAAAATAACAAAAACCAAGAATCCTTTCTGAGAAGGAAACAAGACAATTTGTGACAACACTAAATGCATGACGAAATCATAGAGTACAAACAAGGGCGAGCTGGTTTACTAAAATAGATAACCTCCATTATTTGTTGGAATTCAGAGGCACAACAAATCAATTAAACACATAGTAGAATATCAAGCACATATGACACAATATTTAACGTGGTTCACCCAACCAATCTGGGCTACGTTCACCAAACATAGGCATCAGGAATTTATTAATCAAACAGGAGATTACATAATGAAAACCTCATAAAACTCTCACCCTCT
>APFE031279187.1:0-23956 GCA_000404065.3 Pinus taeda
ATATAAGCTTGTTCTTTTGCCTTTGACAAGCTAGTTAGTAATTCTACTCTTAAAGCTCCAAATTCTAAGTCCCAAAGTCTGAGAATTGCTAAGCTCATGCTACAAGAGGCCTTGCTCATCCCCATAAGGCTATGTCTTTAAGGAGGAGATCCATGTCCAAGTAACTAAGGAGAGAGAGGGCTTGTTCCCATCCCCTACAAGCTTTGCAAGGCATGTGTTGCTGATCACCCAGCCCAAGGAGGATTTGACGTCAGAAATTGGTTGTATTCTCTTTTGTTTATCAATAATAATAGACGACTATCATTATGGTTCCACTCATGTGTCTTTATAATGATGTTTGAGTTGTATCCTTTCTGACTGATACATAGTTGCATTTCTTGGATTTTATGCTTGTATTTGTCTTGTTCTTTGCATGTGCAGGTGTCTATTCACGAGGATCATGAGGATTGTGACCAGCCGAAACGAAAGAACGGAAGCGACGACTCTTCTACAAATATAAGCATTGGATTCGAGGTAGGCTCTCATCATCGACCTTTACTTTGAAATTAGGAACCTACGTGTTAGCGTTGTTTGATTGTTGCTAGACCCCATTTAGGCTAGTGGGATCGCCTCTGTCCACAGAGAGGATTTACCTCCACAACAATAGGTAATTTCGAATCCAAAGCCAATCGTTCCCTCCAATTTTTGCTCATAAATGCATCTTTGGTGGCAGATTGCCAAATATTTGCGCCATAAATGCATCCTACCTACTCTTCCTAATGGTATTTTTGCCATCCAATCAGCTACAGTGCATCCAATGGTTATTTTTAGACTCATTTGCGTGGCACCATCCTCCATGGTGCATCCCTCTTGGAGCATCTACTCCTAGCGCACTTCTAGCTTCCCTCACGCAGCGCCATTATTTTGTTTTCTCAGTCTTTAGGTAGTATATTTTATAGTCCCATAATCCCTCACAACTTTCTAGAGTATTAAGACTATCCTGCCATCATATAGTCATTGCACAGGGGCAAGATCCCCTTGATATAACTTCAGTTTACTCGCATTAACTCTTCCCGGAAATATTTCCCCCTTCAGCTTCGCGAGCTGAACTGCACCACCATCTGTAATTTCTTTGACTACATAGGGCCGCAACCAGTGCATTTGAAAATTCCCAGGGAACTTCATGAACTTACTATCATAAAGTAAGACCAAATCATTCATCTTGAAATTGTGCAACTTAATATGTCGATCATTCCATGCCTTTCGCGCTCCTTTTACACCTATTCGTGAAATCCTGCTAAGAACCTATCTTATTCTAACTCTAACAACTACATGAGGCACTCCTCCATAGTTTCGTGGTTTGCCATATTAGTCAATGTTGCAATTCACAAAATTGACACAATATACTCCATGGGCATCACAACCTCTATCCCATAGACTAGTCTGAACAGGGCTTTTCTAGTCAACTTCTTACATGTTGTCCTATATGCCCATAGGACCATTGGTATGCACACATCCCAATCATTTCTTTGTGCATTGTAGACCTTTGTCAATGCATTTTCCAAGATTTTATTGAATGCTTCAACCATACCATTTTCCTAAGGATGATAGGGTGTACTATTTTGATGATAAACCTAAAATTATTTGAGCATCGTGGAAATAGTTTCATTCAGAAAGTGCGTACCCCTGTCACTCATCAATATCTTAGGACACCCAAACCTCGTTAAGACATACTCAAATAGGAACTTCGCGGCTATATCAGCGGTACAGTCCTTCACTAGTTGTGCTTCTGCCCACCTCATTAAGTATTCATTCGCAGTAATAATATACCACACGCCAATATTTTTCCTTGGAGGCTGTATCAGACCCACAAAGTCATTAGCCCATTTTTCAAACACCTATAATGAAATCTGAGGATTCAAGGGCAATTCATCCCTTCGCGATGGCTTTCCCATCCTTTGATACACATCACATGCCTTGCAACATGCCTTAGAATCCTTATGTAGTGTTGGCCACCAGAATCCTGTGTGCATAATGTTCTCTACGGCTGCTCTACCCGCATAGTGTCCTCTTGCCACTCCTCCATGTGCTTTGGCGAGGATACTAGATCGTTGAAACTCCAGAATCTATCGACGCAGTATTTCATTAGTACCCATTTTGTACAAGTGTCCCGCAATCACAAAAAATTCAGCTGCGCGGACCACCAACTCCTTCTACTGAGTAGAATATCCTTCTGGGGTTGTTCTAGTAGTTAGAAACTGAATTATATCAACAAAGTGATCATCTGCGACTCATACAACAAAGAGTTGCACATCATGTAACCCTTCTTCCAAACTAGTCAGTTCTTCGCTTGTCTCAATCCAGGATAAATGATCTGGTCCTGCATTCAATCGTCCAGGCTTCACAATCACCTCGAAGTCATACTCCTGAAATAGCAATAACCATTTGTAGATCTTCCCCCCCCAACACAAGCTTGTTGACCAATTAGTTTATAGCAGAGTGATCTATATACATTTTGAAATGCGTGCCCAACAAATAATGTAGAAACTTCTTTAGTGCGTAGACCATTGCCAATCCTTCGCGCTCTGTCGTTGAATTATTATTGTCAACTTTTGACAATTTTTGACTTGCAAAGGCTACAGGGTGATCTATCTCGCCTTCGCCTGGTTGGGTCAATACTGCACCCAGCACAATACAAGAGGCATTCACATCCACGTGCACATGAAATTCTTTCTTCCAGTCGAGAAACACAAAAATAGGTGTAGTCACCATCTTTTCCTTTAACACATCCAGACTGCACTGACACTATTCATCCCAACAGAAGGTTGTGTCCTTCTTCAGTAATTTCTCTATGGCGTGGTTATCTGTGCATAAGCTTTGATGAAATTTCTATAGTAACCAGTGTGCCCTAACGTTGCGCACAATTGCTTTACATTCTTCAAAGCTTCTAAATTGAAAATCATTGCTATCTTCGTAGGATCTAACATTAATCCATGCTTGCAGACCACGTGACCTAGAAGTATCCCATAAGGCACACAAAAGATACACTTCTTCAAATTTAGAGAAATTTGGTATCTACAACAAGTATCCAACATGAGGCGCAGACTTGCAATACAACGCTTTACCAACCCAAACACAGTCCAGTCATCAAAATACACTTTCAAGAATTTATGGATGAATTCTTTGAATGCTGCAATTACGACTCTTGAAAAGATTGTTGGCACATTATTCAATATAAATGGCATCACTGTGTACTAGAAGCATCCCCAATTTGTCACGAAGGTCATCTTTTCGCAATCCTCCATCGTGATCTTAATCTGATGGTATCCTGAGAACCCATCAGTGAACGAATAAGCTTCCTATCCTCCAACATTCTCTAAAACTTCATCCGTAAATGGTGTTGGAAATGGGTCCTAAATGCATGCATCATTAAGATTCCTCATGTCTACACATATTCTGATTTCACCCTGTTGTTTCTTCTCTTGAACTACCATAGGGCTCACCCAATCAGATTCTTCTACTGGCTCAATAATTCTTGCTTCCAACATTTTGTCTAGGTCTTTGTGCACCTTTTCCTTATATTTCAGATTTAGTTGGTAGGGTCTCTGTTTTATGGGCTTCGCATCGGGCTTTAAATTGATCTTCATCACTCCCAGATCCTCTACTATTCCCTTTAGGTCCGAAAAATTGGTAGGAAATAAGTCCTAGTATTCACACAGCAGCTCTGCAACTTTATCAATTGTATCTTCATCCTAGTAATCACCTATCTTTGCAAACTTAGGTTGTGCATTGGATCCAACATTTACTTGCTTGGTCTTCAAAGGTTCTGATATATCAAGGTTCTCTGCTTTAGGCCCTTCAACCTCAAGTTGTCCTTCAATCTCTGGAATATAGTTTTTTCGCAGATCTTATTCTTCTTCTTTTGTAGTCACATTGTAGAGCTCTAGCACATGGTGTAGCTATGTACTCCAATCTAGTTGAACCCATTCTATCGGCTCTTCAGGTGTTCTAAAGATAGTGGCCTTAATTTCCTAGAGTGCTTCATCAATGCACTTGAATCCATCCTCAAAGCTGGAAGTTAATAAGAAGCTCTCCCTCAAGATGTCCCATTCGTCCGTCCCATGGCGTAGCTCTGTTTCCAAATACCAATTCATTGGGATATTATATAAGGTGTGAAAAAAAATGTGCACCCATTCTAGATGTGGCTCTTCTCCCCAAGATTTATTCCACCACACCAAGTGCTTATGTGGATCATCCTTTTTGGTATATTTCTTATTCATCTGGGTATTAGCATATCCAAACCTTAGCTTCATCATCCGCTTGCATTCCCTCCAGTCAGCGAAGCTTTCCTTATGCGTATCCCACCAACGGGCAGGTGTAGCACACAGTGCCAATTCAAATGCCTTGAACGATGTTCCTCGGGCACTTCCCTCTCAAACTCATCCAAAAAGAGATTAACATCATTTAAGCCATCATAGTGTGGAAGTTTTCTTACCTCCATAGATACGCAATGTAGCAATTTTGTCATCATATTGCAACATAGCGTAGAGACCTCATGCAACCTATTTTTCAAGTGTTCGAGCTCTTCATCTAAGTCTAAGGTACAAGAGTTCTCTCTATCCCATGTGATCTGCCCATCTGCAGTGGAATTGATCCAATATTCATCACACAATAATCTTGTAGAGTTTATCCATATCATCATCCTCTTCATAGTCGCAGAACGGTTCAGTGTATTGCTCTCCTTTAGCAGGAGCCAGTGGCACAATAACCCTGAGCACCTTCTTCTCAGATGTAATCCTTCACTTCTTTAGATTAATCACCGCATCCATGGCAAAGGCCCAATCAATTCCTAGTATCACAAGGTAAGGATTGTTGTCATCCACTATTTCAATTATCTCAAAGTTAACCAATGTACTCGCTCCTTCAATGCCCACTATTACCCCATACAGGCACCCCATATGAACGATCTTCTGCTGATTGGCCATGTGTAGCTATGTAGGAGACCATTGTAGCACAGGTCTCCCCATCCTTTCCCATGTCTACTTTGGTAGCACATTCACATCGGATCCCATATCCAGGATGACTTGATCCATTTCATATTCTCCAATCTGCGTGGGCAGCCTTAGTTCACACCCTGTTCACTTCTTATGCTTACCCAGTTTCTTCACAGCACGTTGTTCTGAAGGAATCTTAATTTTTCCCATGCAATCGTTGATTAGTTTCTGGATCCATTATATTTCCTTCTGATTTCTCAACAGCTTCATACATGTTTTCAAAAAAGTAGCTAACAATGAAGGATCCACATCTTGCAATTCATTGTTCCTAGTTGATTTCTCTTAACTCCTGGACGTAGAAGCTTCAACAAAATTCTTCTTAGCCTCCATAAAAGTTTCTTTAGCCCAGTTGAGGTCAAACCCAATTTCAATTTTAGCAGCCTTGTGTACCCATCCTTCAGTCTTTGGCTTCTTTCCTTTATTTTCTCCTATGTCCATACTGCTGCGCATTATGATATTGATGCTATGATATTCTTCGTGAGGATCCACCCTCATCATATGGATATTCTGCGTAGGCTGATGGGTCCGCGTCTTCTTTTCTTTCATATTTTCTATAAGTATCGGGCAATCTTCTATAACGTGGTCGAATTGTCCGCAATATTGACAAGATGGATGCATTGGGTTCTGATAGTTGCGCACAAAATGTCTAGCTTCACCACAGTTATAACAAATAACTTGTCCATGACCTCTGCCAACCCCTCCTCCTCTTCCTTTTCCATGACCTAGAAATCCTCTGTGCAGTACACCCATGCACTATCCTGAGGCAAATTTTCTTCCTCCATTCAATAGGTAGGGGTTCTATCCATCATTATTTCATAACTTTGACAATGGCACTCATCATGACCTAGAAATTTGAAAAAAATGCAAAATAATTGTTGAGGGGTCTGTATAAACTTGTGTAGTAGATGACAATTGTCTATCACATGCTGTCCTGTAACCTGAAAAATAGTGCACCACGATGCTACTCCTGTGCTCGACCCAACGATATTTTCTGGCTTTAGGGGGACAACCCCCCCCCAATAAGATAATTCTGATAAACCAGACAATGGTCCTTATCATGACCTTGGCTCTTGCATTTCAAGCACCAAACTTCTGCGCAAATTTCGGGTTGGGCTTCCTTTCCCTTCTTCAGGCTCTGCAACTCTAGGTGCAGACTTGCCACCTGCGATTGAATCTATTGTACTCCAATTTTTGTATCTTGTACTGGCGAGGCTTCCAGCCTCATCACGATCTCCCCAACTTCTCCTTGCATTTCCATCTTCTGCTGTGATAATGGTAATCTTAGGTGAGGCAACAACGAAGCAATGCACCAGTCTCTGTGTTGATCATCCGTGATGTTCATATTAACCTGCCGGATCAGGAATTTTAGCCTTTGATTGAAATCCCATGAGGATTCACTTACCCTTTGTTGTATCTCCTTAAACTTTGTGATAGACTGTGCCTGAGACTTAGGCTTCTTAAACTCACTATTCAACGCTTGCTGAGTCTCCGCTAGCGACGCGCTAGGGTTTTCTTGATAGTACTTGATATACCAATTCAACGCCCTATCCTACAATGTTGTGACTAGATGCGCTTTCTTTATATTATTATTAGTGATCTGTTGTGCTATCGACACAACATTTGCAACAAACTAGAATTGCTCAGGGTCTTCGCTCCCTACCCCTTTGAAGATCAACATCTTCATTACGTTTGTCATGTTGAATGGTGGAGGTGGAGGTGGAGGTGGAGTGGATGGATGAGGTATCCATGGGATACCCTGACTTACCAAATGCAACACACTTCACGGTGTATTCAGAATATTTACTTCGTCATCGCTTGAAGAGGATCCCAATAGCGAACTATATTCAGAACCCAATTCTTTGTTCCTTCTAAAGGGTTTTCCGCTTCATGTAGTCCCAAACACCAAGGTAATGGCATGACCCATTTTTCACAAAACAACATATTAATCCAAGTTTTTAGAGATTTTAAATGCTTACCTTGCAATCCCTTGAAGAGCCTGCACTCTGTTTCACTATAACTGATGGTCATATCAATCGCGAGCACAGTGACGAATCCTCCCATGATACAATCAATCTAGTGATCAACAATCCACATGATGTTATTTTCTGAAGCTTCCAGGCACCTCACCATCTCTAGAGTCCACATAATAGGGTCATCAAGTCTTCACGTACTTTGATTGTCTGTCAATCTAGACAGCCACTCATGCAATTCGCAAGGGAAGAAACAGAAAAAGTTCTCAGTTTCATCTAAGTAGAGGTATCTACTCAACCACTACTCCTTGGATAACTGAGGATTTCCGTTCTCCTGAGCTGCAAACATGTGTTCCTTTCGATCGAGCCACTTCTCAATTTTTTTCTTAGTAGGGAACCACTTATTTGACATCACACATTTCTCAGATAGATCCAAGTCCTGGCAACAGAACCATTTGTTGGATTGATGGGGCCTGACCCAGGTTCAAATTTAACTACGCCAACCAACAAAACCCTAACTTCTGGCCCTTTCGGCAACAACCTGCATAGCATAGGCTGCAGTCTCACCCAAAGCAGTATTGAGGGATGCTAGAACTAGGTTTCTCCATCCAAAGGTCTTTGTGATGGTTTCCTTAAGTTCTTACAGATTAGATCTGCCTTCACGCAGATCTAATCCTTCTGATAGAAAAATACTACAAATCTATCTAAATAACCTTCAGATCTTCATGAAGGGACTTAATAGTAATTATCATGCATAAATATTATAGATCTACTAGGTTTGCACAATAAATAAGCATTCATTCATAAATAACAGATTACAAAGTGAAGATACACAAACTTTGCACAACTAAATAAAAGAACACAGATGCATCATTTATGACCCAAAGCAGTGTTTATTAGATGTAAACGTTCATATACAGACTTTTTATCCCTGCACACTCAGCTGCAGTGGCCCACACACTCATCTTGCGGACTTACCAAGGTCTCTGTGCACTCAGCTATAGGAGCCTTCCCCTTTCACCTAAGTACATGAAACAAACCTTTCTTGCCTTAGCACCTTGCCCCTACAATGATTCTTTACTTAAAATTGATTGATTCTTAAACTCTCTATGACTCAAATTCATATAGCTGTTGTTTTACAATACCATGGTCTGCGGACCATGGGCGGGTCTCAAAACAGCTCTATCACCTACCCACCTAAGGGACTAAAGCCTCTTTGAATCTACTTAGCTTCGCGCTTCACTTTCCACATTTCCCGAAGACTTTACCTTCTCTAAAAAAAGATATTACAAAAATGACTCAAAACTCAATCAAATTTACCCTAGGGACCCCATCCCAACACTTCATTTTCCTCCTCACATGCAACATGTGACCTTTCACCTTCCTTTTCTCCTAATTTCCATTATTTTCATAAATAAAATTCCAATTAATGCCCCTTTGCCTTTCCAAAGCCTTTGTCATTGCCTTTGCCAATTTCCTTAGCCATTAAACTAAATCAACACCCATTAGGATGTTTCCCCCACCATTTAGCTTGGAACACGTCCCATCATGTGGCCTTATATATTTGTACATGATTTTTTAACTGGGGTTGTTACAAAACCCTCCCCCTTGGGGGAAAACTGTCCTCGGTGTTCAATGACACCTATAACCAACAAGAGTATTGAAAATAAAACATACTGCCCATGGAACTTTATAACATAGCTTGTTGCAGTATTTACAATGACCATCTGCTAAAACATGACAAACATATTGTTTACTGGAGCTTTATAACATAGCTCATTACATTATTTACAAATATAACCACATATACACATACAAATTTCCTTCACCCAGAAAATAATCATACTATCTATGGAGCTTTATAAATCCAACTCGATACAATATTTACAATAATACACACATATACATATATGCACATTTTCTTAACCAAAAAATAAAAGGATATGATGCATGCATGTGCAAAAAGGGAATTGAGAGGCTCACACCTACACCCTCAAAGTAATACCAGGATTCACCTCCTTCCCAGGAAGTCTAAAATCCACTGCAAAGTCAAATATGCATCCAATGTCCAGCGTTATAATCCAACACCACTTGTCCTCTCAGTGAACAGTTACTGACTCATTGTTCTAGGGTGCATTCCCAATGTGCATATGATTCCATATGGCAATGTTAATGACCAAAACAAATCCATTCCCTGACCTTCCCTTTTCTGTTGCACAATCCTTCAGGAAATCGGTCACCCCTTCCATGCAGTTACTCACCTTCCAAGTTCCGTCGGCACCTCCATCCTAGATAGTCCATCCCTTGGCAAGGCTTCCTCGCATCAGAAGATACAAACACCAAGGTATATCCCTACCTCAAACCATCATACCGTTCATAACATGCTCATGGAAATCAATGGACACTATTGGGTACCAGTGTCCCACAATGGCCCTACTCCTGAAGTGCTTTACCAACATATTGCTGCATGTTCCAATTTCTTTCGTTGTCACTGCTAATTCTTGCAAATGCATTTTGGCCATTCAAATGGGCATTTCCATGCTTCCTATACCAAGCACATAAACTCCATTAGATTTAAAATAAATTGAAACAACTTCAAATAATACCTCATTGGTAGCTCGTCAATAAGGTACACTCGCAATCTTGTTTACTTCCTCTCACAACAAGTCAAACTAGCATCTTTGACCAAATCATCATGTATAAACATATTACATGATGTTAGTGCAAAACACAACCATCATAGACCATCGTCATAAATCACACGTAACCATCATAAACCAGAATCATAGATCACATGTAATCATCATAGACCAAAATCATAAATCACATGCATAGTAAAGCTGAAATACAATATTTATACTTATCCTTCATCGATTCTTATTTATGCCTTTGTCTTTATTTCGCACACACACCAGATCGATTGCCACACCCAAAAAACACCCAGTGCCTTCTCCTTAACCATGTGCACATACACATAGTGTGCATCACACACATAGAACCCCACACGACATACAACACCATGCAATACATGCATCTACACCTGACATACCACACATACATCTACATCCAGTGTACAAAACAACACAATACATACACCTACATTCGGTGTACACCACCACACAACACGTACACATGCACAATATACATCACAAGATATACATATAGACACAATGTGCGACACCACAAAATACATACACATACAACCAATATACAACACAGCTTGTAAATCTATACCCGATGTACAATGCCAGACAATACATGTACCTACACCTGGTGTACAACACAACAAAATACATGTACTACACAGGGTGCAACAGAACAATTACGCTTGTCACGACACCACAACTACAGAATAAACATATATAGTACCATATGTACCCAACACAACATGTATGACATGCACACAATACCACACATGCACCAGTACCATATGTACCACCTGTACTATTGGGATGGGGTCCTTGGGGTCAAATTTTGTTAGTTAAGTCAATTTTTGTAATAGTTTTTGTGAAAGAATGTAAAGTCTCCATGAAATGTGGAAGCAAAGCGTGAAGCTAAGTAAGTGTAAAACGGGCATTAGTTCCTTGCATGGGTAGGTGATAGATCGGTTTGGAGACTTACCCATGGTCCACAGGTGTTGGCTTGTATGGGATTGACCCAGGTTTAGAAGTGATTTAGCCAAGCAAATCCTGGTACTATTGGCCCTTTCGGCAACAGTACGCGGAGTGCGGGCTGAGGTCTCACCCGAAGTAGTATGGGAGGGTGCTAGAACCAGGTTTCTGCACCCTGGGAATGTCTGATGAGCTTCTGGAGGTCTGCGGTTTGACCCTACGCGCACGTCGCTATGCGTACTTGTTCTTCCTTCACAACCTATGATGCCACTTCCGCGCAACCCTACTCAGGGCGCAACCTGTATATTACCCAATTTATGTGTTATTTAATCTGTTACTATATGATTACTTGACTTGTTTATGTAAGACTAATGATTATTATAGCATATTCAACAATAGTGCGTGTGGTAAATAAAACAGTATAAACGTAAAGAAAGCAATGTACAAAAAATACGCAGAAACAAGAATCAACTTCTCTTTATTAATCTTCAGTCCTGATTACAGACTCGATACTACCCTATGCACTCAGCTGCAGGGGTCTGCACACTCAGCTGCGGACTCTACTAGGCCTCTGCGCACTTAGCTACAGAGCCTCTTCCTACTACTACGATCCAATACACTTAGAATCCTACTCTAAGCTCGAACCATTCATACTCTTATTTCTTTTTCCTTTCCTCTCTTTACAACTTAGATCCTCACTCTATTTATACAATCCCATGGTCTGCGGACCATGGGTAGGCCGACATGAATTTACATTACATTACAATGTTTTAGGGTGGACAACCCTATGACTTAACCTCTACTTCGTGCTCCGCGCCCGCAATTCGCAGAGTCTTACAAAACCTTTAACCAAAATTTTGGCTTTGAGCCCCACAACATGCTATGGGGGGATTCCATGCCCAACAACCTCCCAGCACAATCATCATGACTCGTCTCGAGTCACTCAGTTGGTGCGGTGACCTTGGCGTGGAGCCCCTCCAACTGGTCTCATACTGCTTGAAGGTCTGCGATGCACTGTTCTACGGTTTGCTAGACCTGCTGCATGCACTCTTTCGATGCTTCTTTGTGGGGATCCGCTAACTGCCTTAATGCATATAGTCCCTGCATCTTGGCGAGCTTGCCCTCAATATTGGCTGTAATGATGAAGGCCTCATCAATCCAAGGCTAGACGTGCGCTTTGAGTAGTTCCTCTTTCTGTCTTGCAGCATCCACCTTCTCTTTCAGTGCCCTTGCTTGTTGCATATTTTCCAGTCATTGGGTGAGGATGACGTCTGCGCAGTTCCCCTTACACTATCATACTGCTCCTTTAGTTCACGTGCCTCTGTTTCCAGGCGTTGTATGTTGGGGTCCTCCTACAAGGATGTGAGGACGTGTTACGAATAAAATATATAAATAATATAAATATGAGTAATGAGGATAATTGTAATAATGATTAGTTAATAATAATTAGTAGTTAGGTTGAAGAGGCATGTCTAAATAGGACATGACTCTCCATGAAGAGACACTTGCTTGATATATAAGCAAGCCTCTTGTTCTCATTGTATATCATCGTTCATTCTTATTCATATATTTAATATATAATATTTGTATCCTCACGGATATCTTGATATTCCAAATCTTTTGGAGTAATTAATCTGTAGAAGGAACTTTGTTTGCTTCATTTCGTATCAGAGCAGTTGATCCTTTGGCCGCTCCACCGTTGCACATAGTTGTGTTCTTTGATCCAAGTCTTTAAATGTTAAATTCGTCAACATTGTTGCCGTCAGGATTCAAGCATTTCGCTACAATTTGGATTTTCTGCATCGCTGATTCGTCAGAGGCCTTTGGCCATATTTAAAAAATAAATAAATAATTACAAGGATTAAAAAAAAAAAGTTAAATATACATATATATAAATATTATATATATATATAATATATATATATATATATATATATATATATATATATAACAATAATTTTATTTTTACCTGTGGCTGACAGAACCACACTTGCAGGCCATCACAACAAAATTCGCCTGCTGATCTGCATCGATCAATTGGGTGTTCCTTCTGCTACCATCCATGCCGCCGCTCAACTGCCTAATAGACCTTGCCTCCAAAAATACTGTCGGTTTTCTTGCCGTCACGGTCAATCTTCCACAATAGGGGAACACTTTGACCACCACGACGCTACCATATAACGTCATTCCGACAATCCGCACATAGCCACAACAAGCATGCAACGTTGAAATTGTCGACCTAGCAAGGGAAAAGACCAGGGTTTGTCTGCACTCTCACCCGCTAACCATACCTCTTGCTGGCTAATGACCCTTGCACATATCCCCACTTCATTCTCTTCCCTATTCGTTGCACACACTTTCGCTGCACATTCTCGCATCCCAAGCTGTCCCAGAGTCATTCCATTTGCTCGGCCTCACAGCCGTCACACTGCTGTACTCTCACAAGTCATCCCACAATCACGTGACACTACCACATGATCGGTCTCCTCCCATGACAACGTTCTGACTCCCACCTCGACCTGCATGCACCAATCCGTTGTCCTGTTGACTATCGAAGGGTTGTTTTAATTATGAATGCCAAGACTCTGTGCCATAACCCATAGCTCGTGCCATTTGGAAATAACCTGTAGTCTTTTGAAACAATGTATTAAATTTGACATAATACATTGTTATATAAAGTTATATGTTATAAATATACACTATATTATATAAATTTAATATAGTTATTTATTAATAGATTTAAAAATACAATAAAAAAGATATATATAATGAATTAATTAAAATCAATTAATTAATTAAATTATTAAAAAGAAAAAGAAAAAGAAAAAAAGGGGGAATATTAAGAGAGACAATCAAAGAAAAAGGGATAATATTTGAAAATATATATATAGAAAAAGGGGATTTATTTAAAAAAAATGATTTAAAAAGTATTTAATATTCAAGAAGCAAAAATGGAGTCTAATACAAAAATGAAGGCCATAAGATTTCCAGAAACCTTACCCAGAGATGGTAAAGTGCTCTTTAACTTTAAAGGAACTCTTGTAGGAAAATATGTTATTATTTCTAATTCTCTAGCAGAAGATACAAATTATATAACACCTAAAATCGCAAACCAACTAGTGATCCCAAAGTCAAATATAACTGAAAAAAATTAGAATTTTTTCGTCATAAAATATATGACATAGCCAATTTACAGTTAAAAATTGAAGATTATACATTTGTATCGCAATTATCAGTTCAGACCCTATGGAACAATCAAGGTGACATTATTTTGGGATCACCCTGGATGGGAACGGTAGGATCTGTCATCTTAAATACGAAGAAAAAGTTTCTAACATTTTCTTACAAGAAGAAGAAAATAACACTCCAAGATGTTACACTGAAACTAAATGCAGTAACGCCAGAAGATATATCAGATATTTCAAAAGTAATTTCTCAATAAGGTAAAAAAGTATTACAAAATATGCAAAATGAAATTGACAAAATCATTGTTGACAAAAATGAAGAAGTTTCTCGACTTAAAAACCATAGTGAAAAATTACTGACGCAAATTAAGAAACTTAAGAATGATAAGAAGTCATTAGAAAACAAGGTACAACAACTTATTGAGAAGGAAGCATCAAATGTAAGAATTCAAGTTGATGACAAAACAACAAATACTGATCCAGTGAATGTCACAACTCAAGAAGAAGACAAGCAAGTTGAAGAAAAGATGCGCTTGGATGTTGCAGTTCAAATGATAAACACCCCAAGTGAATGGTAACGAACTCAACAACATTATCCCTTGAAGTAAATCAAAAAAATTCCACACACCTAATAAGGGAAAGTAAAGTCCCATATTGACATCTGAATCATGAGAGTAGACAACTCAACCATGCTATGTATCGGGACCATTTAGAATAGAAACAACAAACTGATGTTCCAGAGAAGAGTAATGTAACCTCAATCCAGTCCTATGATGACAAGTCGTTACAAAATTCCAGTGATCAGAATATTCCACAGAAGATTAATCTAGGATGGTCTGATCCCTTCTCAGTGTGACAATTTTGTTTGTCACTTAGAAGATCATGTCAGCTTGTATCGACGAAGATGATTGTTCCAAGACAGAAAGACATTTGAAGCCGAAAAAGAGATCAAGCCTTTTTCATTAACAAGCTTTGAGGACAAAGATTTTTGAGGAAGAAGGCAATGTTACAAATAAAATATATAAATAATATAAATATAAGTAACGAGGATAATTGTAATAATGATTAGTTAATAATAATTAGTAGTTAGGTTGAAGAGGCATGTCTAAATAGGACATGACTCTCCATGAAGAGACACTTGCTTGATATATAAGCAAGCCTCTCGTTCTCATTGTAAATCATCACTCATTCTTATTCATATATTTAATATATAATATTTGTATCCTCATGGATATCTTGATATTCCAAATCTTTTGGAGTAATTAATATGTAGAAGGAACTTTGTTCACTTCAGGACATCAAAGCTTGGTCCAACATACCAGTACAGTCCTGCACTGCCCGTCCAATTTCTTCCAGTCCTGTTTGAATCGCGCTAACGCGCTGTTCTTTAACTTCTGGAGGAGTGGAAGGTTGTGCCTTTAGCCGCAACTCAGCAATCTGGAGGTTCAACTCCAACTGTACTCGCGTTGTTTCCTCGCGCGTGCTTCAGACTCCACTTGCCAGATAATGGATCCGCATCTCTATGGGTAGCTCTGCAGTGATGGACAATTCTGGAATGTGTTGGCATGCTTCATCAACTGTTTGCATGATTTGTTGATTTTGTGACACTAGTTTGTCACGCTGCAGGCTGAGCTGTTCGATGTTGATCTTCTACTCACTCAATACTTGGATCATATGGCTCTCCCTGGCGCGAAGTTCTACTATGATGCCATCCTGTAGTTGATACAATGTGTCTCATGAAAGGGCATCAAAATTAAGACCCATTCCCTTGATCCTGCTTATCGCAGCTCTGTCATCTTCATTCTCCGCTGTTAGCACTCCTTCCAGTAGCACTATGGTGTTGGCCATCTTTGCATGTAGCAGCTGCTCCGTTATTGATGTACCTACGGCATTGTAGGCGGCTACTGCTCCTTCCTGTGGGGGCCGCACCTGAAGTTCCTGCAGTTGCGCCCTTAGGACCCCCAACACAATCTATTGCTCTGTCATAGCTTCCTGGAGCATTTCCCTGGTGACCTCGCGAACCGTGTCACTGATGTCGTAGAGGTTGCCTTCCATCAATGTAATTGGTTCAATGTCTAGTTTGGATGCCTTGACCTTTTTTCATGGACCTCATCTTTCCATGATGCACAGTCGTTTCAGCTAGGTGGACGTTGTGTTCGGGTCTGCGCCTTCTGTTATGTGCTCTGCTCCTATCTTGTAGACAAGTTCTGGCCTCCTTCCTCCTGCGTCATGGTGGCTCCTGTTGCCTGCACTGTTGTTGCTTTTTCAGTCGCCTTTGCCTGCTTACGGCTACTTTCACTATCTTGCAGACAACCCTTACCTATGCAGCTGCTTGTTTGTTGCACTTTTGCTGGGCCAACTGGGTGATATGAAACTTGGTTACAACCTTCTATTTTTTTGCTGTTGTTCTATCCTTCTCCACCAGATTTGGGGCGCGCCACTCGGGAGGCCATGATTCTAGCACTGAGAAGATCGCATCATCAATGTCGATGAAGGGGAGCTTGGTCCATGTCTATGCCAGATCCTTACATGCATTGATATACACATTATGCATGTCCACCTTAAAGTTTGCAAAGCTCGTAGACTATTGTACACTGTGGGGGACAGGCGCGGCCTCCTGTTGATCCACATCCAGACGCTCACCTCAATGAGCACCCAGAAGATCTTTGTTTCGCGGATCCACATGGTGTCCTTAATAGCTCAGAGCGATGCATACTTTGTAGCCTCTAGTAAGTCCTGTTCAATATTAGGGAACTGACTGTCCTTAGGCAGTTCCCCTGTTACCAGTAAAATAGACAAGAGCAACCACGCGTAGTGGAAGGTCTTGCCCTTCTCCTGGGCTTCCTTGCAGTTAGTTATGAACTCCTCGCAAAGGAACTTGGCCCAGTTGAATTGGACCCCCTCGACGTATTGTTCTCCCAGTGCAACTACCGGTGTTGGTACCTCATCTCCGTGACATTTTTGCATTACCTTCCCAGCCAGGAGTTGGGTGGCTACGTGCACCCCTTTATCTTTTATTCTGTTGATTTCAAAACCCCTCTTTTTCTTTTCCATTTTGTATTTCTTATTCATGCCCTCTGCGAGCGCTAAATCTCTGCTTTTTCCAGCTATCTCCGCGGGGTCCTTTCCGTTACAAGGGAGCCGGGAAATCTTGTGGATAAGATTCACCATGATAGGAATAGGCTCTTCCAGCCATAAGTACCCATTGTGCACCAAGAAAAGCAGCTGCCTAATGACGAAAATTGTGATAGGCATGCAGTGATAGTGTGGAATCTGTAGTAGCTGACGTAGTCCAGCCTTCTCCACATCGTGCAACCATTTTTGTGGCTCTAGTGTTGCAACTGACCCCTCCGTGCTCTGCTTCATGAGGTTCTCAGTCTCTAGATGCGGGAACTTCTCGCTATACACGAGGTCCCAGTCTTCAAACTTCATTGTGGGCACATAGCCCATGGCTGAGCCTTCAAACACAATTCCATCAAGGAGGAGCGAGGTTTGGAGTGTGCTCTTAGCGGCATCCAAATCCTTGGGTATCTTAGCTATCCCTTTCTGCGAAGAAACGTACTCGAGCAATTTCGTTGCAGTGCACACTAGCTGGATGTCTTCTTCCATGTCTTTAGCTGCCTCTATCTCATCGACGAGAGCCTATAGGTCCTTCTCCTCATCATCTGTCTCAATGGTGACAACCTGGCCCTTTTCTTCCATGGAGATTTTACCGAACCGCAGATTCTGCGAGGACATGCAGACTGGTCCCACTGCCTATTTATCCTTCTTGGGCCTTGGTGTCCAAGGCGATTTCGGAATTTCCAGTGCATCCCCAACATCTTTAGGGACATCATGCATTGTGGGGTTCTGCGCGGCCTCGTTGGTGGTTCCTTCTGCAGAGCCCAAACCTCTCCTGGTAGTTGTCATCTTGCTTGAGCTGTCTGTGGTTGTTCGCGAACTTCAGGGCTCAAATCTTGCTCGGTGCTCAACACTCTGTGCTCTATTGAACTGCTCAAATATCAATTGACCAAGTGTTGTCTCATGGTTAGCCCTTGGAGTTTTATAGTGCCTTTTGAATTCAAATCCGACTATTCCCCCCAATTCTGAGCCATCAATGCTTTCTTGGCGGCAGATTGCCCCAAATCTAGGCCTTAATTCAAGTCTTAAATTCCTGTCGCCTACTCCCTTTTGTCTTAAAATGGACATATCATCATGAAAAGTGACACCAATGGTTACTTCCCAGCCTACCCGCGCAGTAGTGTAGCCCCCCGTGCGCGGGCGCAACCCTTGTGTTATGCTGATTCTGCGTGCACCTTCCTCATTGTGCAGTCCCCAAACAGAGTCTTTTAGAGTCTCGCGCTCTCTTTCAACTGTCTGGAGCATTGAGACTATGCTCCCTACGTCTAGTCAGGTGGTCGCACCACCTGTGTGAGACTTCAACTTTCCTTTCAGTATAGTCCGCAAAAACTCCTCAATTGTCTATGTGACTGCCGGTGTCGTGCATTCTACGGTATGTAATCCACAACCCTGGTTACTGCGTTTGGTGAGGTGTGATCATAGCCATGGAAGTAGAGTCATAAATTCTTGGCGACACTCATCTTATGTAGTGGTATGATTATCCGTATCTGGCCTTGTCATCCTTGGTTTCTCAACGAGACATGCTTGCACAATCTCATTTTCCAGCCTCATGATCTCAACATCCATCAAAATGCTTTTCTTCCTCAATCGTACCTGGTCCTTTTCAAGTTTGCGGAGTCTAAAGTTCCCTCATCGGATGGCTTCCTGAATCCTTAGATGTTTGTCCTCGCATAGATGTGTTATTTCTTCCTTCGTGCCATCGCGCACTATCGCCACTGCGGGAGACAATATGTGCGGATTCCTTTTTGGATCTTCTCTCGTAAGTACAATTAGCACTCCGTTCTACACTTTTGGAATCATCTCCATGTTCAGGGTTTTTCACATGGTCCGGTAGGCCCATCGAACTACTAGCACGAGCAAGTCCCAATCAGTTCGTTTCGCCTGGTCAACCTTGTTCAGTACTCTACACACCCTATCAAATGCTTCAATGTGGATAATTGGTAGCGGGCGTCACCTTTCCTGCTACTGCGATTTGTTCCAATTGTCTATTTTGGGGCTGGTGTGCATTTGTGCAGGCTGTACAGCATAGGTCTGTACCCATCGAGAAAGGTGGGCATGCAAGTTGTTCTGCGCCTGTTGACTGACTTTCATTTGAAGCTGGGGTTTTCCAAAATGTAGGTGCATCATCCTTCTGCATCCGTGCCAGTCCTCAAAATTTCCCTGATGCGTACCCCACCATCATGCGGGTGATGCGTGTAGTGCCTACTTCAGCGCATTGAACCACTGCTGTTCTGGTACTACGCTTTTAAATTTTCTCAAAAATTCATCTACCACTGACAATCCATCATATGTCGATAGCTCCCTTGCCTTTGTTGTGAAGCAATGCAGTGATCTAACCATCATGTTGCAATTAAGCGTTGTTATTTCATGCAGCCGATTCTTCCATCGCTCTACTTCTTCGTCTGAATCTGAAGTGCAGAAGCTTTTGTGCTCCCACGAAATTCTCCCATTTGCAGTTGGATTCACCCAATCCTATTCTTGCACAGTTATCTTGTAAATACAATTGAGATCATCATCACTATCATCGTCATGCACTAGTTCAATGTATCGTGCTCCTTCGGCTAGATCCAGTGGTACTACTACGCGTAGTGACTTCTTCTCAAAGATCAATTTGCGCTTCTTTAGATTTATGACTCCATTCATGTCAGTGGTCTAGTTTATTCCTTGTAGTGTGGGATAGGGATTACTATCATTGACAATCTCTATCACTTCAAAATCTGCCTGCGCGCTCGCCCCTTCAATATCTACGATTACTCCTTGCAATCTTCCCATGGGAAAAATATTATGTTGGTTTGCCATTCGTAACTGAATAGGGGACCATTGTAACACAGGTTTGCCCATGTGTTCCCATGTTTGCTTTGGTAGTACATTCATGTCTGAATCCAGATCCAGGATTATCTGATCCATTTCCTACTCACCTATTTGCGCAGTCAACCTCATTTCCCTTCCTATGCGTAATGCATGGTTTCCAAGTTTCTAGACCACGCGCGGTTCTCCTGACCCCGCGCACCTAGTGATAAGTTCCTGTAGTCCTTTAACTGCCGCTATCACACAAAATTTTCATGGATTTCTGCAGAAAGGTAGTGAGCATTGAAGGATGCATCCCTGATTCTAGTTGATCCTTACTACCTGAAGTGGAGACCTCCGTGAAGCTCTTCTTAGCTTCCGTGAATGTCTTCTTCGCGCATTCTAAATTAAACTTGGGTTCCTTTGTAGGAGCCTTTCGAACCCACGCACTTTCTTCTAGCTACTTCCCTTTATCATCTCCCATGGTCATACCACTCCTGAGCATCATGTTTACATTTGGGTCTTCTTCGTGCGACTTAGACCTCATCATTTGTAAATTCTGGGTCGGATGGGGCTAGAGTACCCCCTTTTCGCACATCCTCACTATCAACGAAGGGCAGTCTTCTACCTCATGATCGAACTGAGTATAGTACCAACATGTTATTCTTGTCGGGTTTGTACAATTGCGGCATAGTGCCCTGTCCCTCCGCAATTGTAACAAATTAGTTGTTCGCGACCCCTTCCTGGTCCTATTCTGCCTCGACCTTGACTGCACCCTTGAAACCCAGCTCGTGCCATCCTTGTATTTGGGTTGAGGGCTCGTGTTTCGGTCTGCACCCTATAGGCAGGAGTCTGATCCATCATTAGTTCATAGTTTTGGCAAGTGCATTCGTCATGGCCTATCGACCTGCAGAAATTACAAAACAACTGATGGGACGTATGCGTATACTTCTGCAACAGATGAAAATTATTCGTGGTGTGTTTTCCTCCTATCTAGAAGATCACACACCATAATGTAGACACCACGCTAAGACCTGCCTGTGCCTCCAGTATTAATGGCATTATCCCCCCTCCTGCCAAGTAGTTCGCGAATATTGAACAGTGGTCCTTGTCATGCCCTTAGCCTTTGCATTTTATGCACCATACTTCCTCGCACACCTCTGACCAAGGTGTCATGTCCTATTTCAAACTTTGTATTTCCAAACACAGATTCTGTAGTTGCGTGTGGATTTGTTGGACTCCCAACCCAGTTTCTTGTATAGGGGTCTCATGCAATCTCATTGCCATCTCCAACGCTTGGGCCTAGGTGGAAATATTTTGTTGGGACAACGCCATCCTTAAGTGTGGCATAACTGAGGCCACAAACCATGTGCGATGTTATGCATCTTTTAATATCATATTTTCTTCACAAATCATACTCTTCAGTCTTCGGTCCAGATCCCAGGGGGTGTCGCCTAGGAGCATCGCGATCTCTTTAAATCCAATGATCGATTGTGTTTCTGACTTTGGCCTGCTAAATTCCTTGTTCAGCGCGGCCTGCATCTTTGCGATTCCTACGTTTAGGTGGTCATTATAATGCTTGATATACCATGTTAATGCATGATCCTACATCGCGCTCACTAGCGTAGTTTTCTTAATATTGTCATCCATGACACCTTGTGCTTCCCATACTGCTCTTACCACAAACTAGAATTGGCTCGGATCTTCATTCCCCACTCCTCTGAATACCGGTAGTTTGATTGCACTCACCATACTGAACTGCAGTGGTGGTGGAGGTGGAGTGGGTGGAGATGGAGGTGAGGGGAGTGAAATGGGTGGCGGTGTGGGTGGAGGTGGTAAACGTAGAATTCATTGTCTTATCAAACTGACTACGCTTCTTGGAGAAACCTTCACGAGCTCTTCCTTTCTCTCTCATGAGGGTGAAATTAAGGGACTGGTTTCTAACTCTTCACTACTTCTTCTTCTGTAGACCTTCCCACTCCGCTTAATCCCAATCATTAATTTATTTGCATAACCCACCTTTCACACAATAACATCTTAGTCCACGTGTTCAAAGATTTAATATACTTACCTTGCGGTCCCTTGAGAAAATGTCGCTTTGCCTCACAGTAGCTAACGGTCGTGTCTACCACAAACTCAGTGATAAATCCTCCTATTATCTGGTCGAGCCAATGGTCCACAGCTCGCATGATCTTATCTTCTGACGCTTCTAGTTTGGGCGCTAATTCCAGAGTCCACACTATTGGTTTGTTGGGCCTACACCTTCCCTGGCTGTCTGCTAACTTTGCGATCCACTCATACAGCTTAGAAGGAAAGGATGCAAAGAAAATCTCATGGATTTCCATATACAAGTAGCACTCTAACCATTGTTCCTTAGATACTCGTGGAGTTCTATTTTCCTATGTCACAAACTCATGAATCTTCTTGTCCAACCGCTCTTTAATTTCTTTCTTTGTTGGATTCTAGTGGCATGACATCAAACATCCCTTATGCAGATCCTGGTTTCCGCAATAGAACCATTTGTTGGCTTGTATGGGCTTGACCTAGGTACAGAAGTGATTTAGCCAAGCAAATCTTGTTACTACTGGCCCTTTCGGCAACAATCCACGGAGCGTGGATTGAGGTCTCACCCGAAGTAGTATGGGATGGTGCTAGAATCGGGTTTTTGCACACTAGGAATGTCTGATGAGCTTTTGGAGGTCCGCGGTTTGACCTTGCGTGCACGTTGCTACGTGCACTTGTTCTTCCTTCTCAACCTGTGATGTTGCTTCTGCACAACCCTACTCGGGGCACAACCTGTATATTACCCAAGTTCTGTGTTATTTAATTTGTTACTATCTAATTAATTGACTTGTTTATGTAATACTAATGATTATTACATCATATTCAACAATCATATCAGTGCGCGCGGTAAATAAAATAGTATAAACGTAGAGAAGGCAATGTACAACAAATACACAGAAATAAGAATCAACTTCTCTTTATTAATCTTCAATCTTGATTACAGACTTGACACCATCCTGTGCACTTACCTGTAGGGGTCTGTGCACTTAGAGGTGGACTCTACTAGGCCTCTGCACACTCAGCTGCAGAGCCTCTTCCTACTACTACGACCCAATACACTTAGAATCCTACTCTAAGCTCGAACCATTCGTACTCTTCTTTATTTTTCCTTTCCTCTCTTTACAACTTAGAGCCTCGCTCTATTTATACAATCCCATGGTCCGTGAACCATGGGTAGGCTGACATGACTTTACATTACATTACAATATTTTAGGGTGGACAACCCTATGACTTAACCTCTACTTCGCGCTCCACGCCTGCAATTCGCAGAGTCTTACAAAACTTGGGCTTTGAGCCCAAAAACATGCTTTGGGGGGATTCCATGCCCAACAACGGGCCATGGTATTGTAATGAAAAGGATATATATAGTTGATTCATAGTGAGTCTAAGAGGATAACTTTTGATATAGAATTATTGTAGAGGCAAGGTGCTAAGGCAGTAAAAGTATGTTTCTTGTACTTAGGTGAAAGGGGAAGGCTCCTGCAGCTGAGTAAGCGGAGACCTTGGTAAGTCTGCAACTGAGTGTGTAGGCCCCAACAGCTAGGTGCGTAGGGATAAGAAGTCTGTATCTGAACATTTACATCTTAATAAATATTGTTTTGAGCAGAATCTGTGCATATGTGCCTTGCTTATTTGCTTTTGTTTAAGTTTATGAATCTTCGCTTTGTGATCTGTTTATGTGAATTAATGCTTATTTTCTATGTGAAATGGATATATTTGTAATGTTTTTGCATATTAAGTATAATTAACCACCTTCATGGATATTGGGAAATGGTTAGATAGATATGGTGTAGTTAACTGTTCGAAAGGGGTTGATCTACGCGACGAGATATCTAGGTCATAAAGGCTTCAGAATATACAATTTATTACTCGAAAGTAGGGAATATGTATCTTTTATGAATGTTAAGTACAATCAAGTACTTTCGTGAAGATTTGAAGGTCATTTCAATCGAGTTTGCAGTAGTTCACAGTCGAAAGGAATAGATTTGCGCGAAGGTAGATCTAAGCTATAAGAACTTTGGGAAGACCATCACACAAGCCTATGAATGTAGAAACCTTGTTCTAGCATCCCCCAATACTGATGCAGTGAGACTACAGCCTGCGCTACGCAGGTTGTTGCCAAAAGGGCCATAAGTTAGGGTTTTATTGGTTGGCGCAAATAACTTTGAACCTAGGTGAGGCCCCCT
>APFE031279199.1:0-10637 GCA_000404065.3 Pinus taeda
AAAACCTAGTCTAGGGGAGAGCTATTCTATTGCAGAAATGAAGAAAGCAATCATGTAATGCTAATTTCCTAAGTTGCAGAAGTAAAAAAATCAAAACTTAGACTAAGGGTTAAACAATGGAAACTAGGCTAGGTCCATGTCTAAGCGGTAGAACGGTCAGAGATCAAAATGGTGGAAAGGGGACATAATGAGCAACAATGCATAAGAACCATTGGATCAGGCGGGTGGAAAGCGAATGAACAACTGATATCAGATCACAGGAGGGTAGGTAGGCAGATGGCCGAACATGGTGGGTGGAAAGCGAATGAACAACTGATATCAGATCACAGGAGGGTAGGTAGGCAGATGGCCGAACATGGTCAACTAACGGGATGGATGGCTGAGATTATATCATGGAATCAATTGGCAGATGGACGACGGAGATCGCAGGCAAAAGGAACGTGTGGAAATGGTATCGGGTGAAGCAAGAGTTGTCAGATTAGGAGACAGATTGACGGTGGAGATGGAAGTGGGAAAAAGAAAACATGCGAAAATGGGAGAGCGAGTTTAGAGGGAAATAAGTGGAATATTGCGCACCCTCAAAGCTGTAAGAATTTTTGTAGAATTTCATGCAATTAGCCTCCCCGGCCGACACGTAGCACTGGGAAACTGCTCATATCACATGCCCTCGGTTGGATAACGACCAAACAAAAGATCCACACGATATCGTGCGAAGGCCGTCAAATCTGGCAAGGGAGATCTACGGTGGGGAATGGACCGAGCAGGTTGGTGAGCGGGTGTGCGATAACTGTTGGATTAGCTGAAGCAGATCGATGACGGGGATATAAAGGGAGAAAAGTCAAACACAAAAAGGAATTTGAGCGGTGATTGGTCGATTTTGCTGTGTAAAGCGATTTACTGGCAAAAATCATTTAAACATGAATTTAACAGCTTCTGCTCATGTGTCTCATGCTGAAGGGGAATGACATGGGAATGTGAGTGAGGTCTGAATGACAGAAAGAGAGAAAATCAAGCTGATGACTATTAAAGGGGCAGAGTGACAACGAACTTAGTGACTGTGTTTAAATGAAAAACCTTTTGTGAAAACCAAAACCATGTGTTTTTGGGGTTTGTTGCATGGTTTCTTCCTCACATCATGGTCCCAGAGGGAGGAGGTGAGGCTGAGATACCTGTGAGCAACCTTGTGGATATTTTCTTTGCCAGCCTACTGATTGAATGCAAACATAAACAGAAGCAAACTGAATCACAACTAATTTGTTCTACCTTGCTGTAATGGAAATGAAACTACCTAAATGAATAAATAGGAAACAAGAAGCTGCTTAAGTGAATGAACCAGAAATTCATGAATCTATGTTGAACCACTGTAATGAAAATGCTTCTACTTGAAAAATATGAACAATCAAACCATGCATCTATGCTACTACTGTAATGGAAAGGAACTGCAAAAGTAAATTAACAGAAAACATGAATTTAAGGTAGAAAAACAATACAATAAAGAGGAGCTTTGGCTGCTAGGGTCAGGCCATAACCCAAGAGATTTAGACCTTTGAGTTAACTCAGTGTTGGCTCAAATCGAAACTCATATTTATTATAAAATAACACTACATTACATCAAACTGTTACAAGTCTTCACTTGACTATTGGTGACTGACTAGCTGACTAATGACTGGCTAAAAAAAATGAGGTCCTAAGCCTCTCCATTTATACATCTGAAGTCTCAACGACATCCCTCAAATTAGGGAGGTACAACTCCCAACTTAATGGTAACTTGGCCTTTCACTTTCACTAGCTCGGCTGTATTCTAGTAGGGAGGTTGCTTGTACTTTCACTTGTTTGGCTGTCATTTATTACTCCTAATTTGGCTGGTTTTACTTTTAGCTGATGGAGGGATATTCGAATGGATGGGTAATAAATGAGGAGGATTTACCTTCTGTAATTCCTCTCCCTTGTCCCATCTGAGGTTTTACCAAGGTATTTATCACAATTCCTTGCTTTTACCTTTTATCCCTACATTTCCCTTGCTTTTATCCTTTATTCCTACATTATATGCACATTAGACCACAAAGAAAAATATCCAACTCTAACTCATCTCATAAGCAAAATATAATCAAAAGTATGAAATAAGTTGCGAGAATAGTTGGTCTGACTAAGTTGGGAGGTGAATTAAGGCCAATTAAGGCCCATATAATTACTCAATAATGAGGCCCATCGTCAACCCCTATTGAAAGTGTTGCTCATCCTCTGAGCACTTAGTGGCTCTGGTAGCCTCTTTGACATCTCATGCTTTTGCTGTGGTCTCTTTTTCTTGTTTATAGAAGCCTACTTTCCTTTCTCCTTCTTCCCAATGATATTCTCTGATCTTCAAGCTATGTGGCAGTGTTTTCCATCTTCTTTTCTTTAGCAGCCTAACCATATCCTCAAAATGTGTACTTGCTTGCCCTTGGGCAACAAGATATCTATGTGTCAGCTGAGGATCACTTGCAATTAGATTATGGGTGCTGATTAGGGCCATGGGATTTGATTGTTGAGCTGCTTCTCTATCCCTGAAGCCACTTAGCTCTTTTGTTTCTTGCTGCTCTCTCTTTTTTGTTTCAATGCCTTCTTCTTCTTCTTCTGTTTTTTCTTTCTCATCTCTATTAGATTCTTTCTTCGCTTCTTCCTTTGTTTCAGCATCATGTTCCTTTGTATTAGTGTCTTCTTTATCATGTCCCTCTGTATTAGTTTCTTCTTTATCCATCTCATCCCCATCTAGCTCTGTATCTTCTTGTTCTTGTTTTTCCTCCTCCTTACTGACATAAGGACTAACACCATAGATGAAGGTTTTGATGTCATCCTATGCTAGTAAGTCAGTGAAGGCTGTCCATGTTGTAGGGATATTGAGGTTCTGGAGGGCATCCTCAATGAGGACTATGATCAACCCATGGTGAACTAACTATTGGGAATTTCCTATCTTTTTTTTGCTGTTGGAGTCCATGAGTGATTGCATCAAGAAGTAGGGTATGCTGAATTTTTGATGAGCTGGCGTTTCTACCCCAAATCTTAATTCTTCAAGCATTCTCAAATGGTAACCATAAAAAATATTGTATCTACCCTCACATGAGATATAATTGATGAGCATATTGCTCATGAGGCTTGAAGAGGAAATGAGCATATCTTTGAGAAAACAGAGTTTCCTGTGTATGTAATCCATGAGCCTTTTTTAGAGGAAACTGGCCACCTTTTTACTTTCAAACCAACTACCTATTAACCATTACAACCTAGTCAATTAATGCATATGAGTGAGTGAGTAGGATACTTACTTGTGGCCTTAATGCCATGCTACAGTTGTCAAAGATCAGAGGTGTTGTTGATGGTCATTCTTCTTCCTCCTCTGCTGTCTGATGATGATGTTTATGACTGTAGATCAGATGCTGCTGTTGTGGAGCTCCTGGATTACCACTTGGAATGTTTGCCAATGTTTGGTGGAGCTACTTGAGAATTTCTTGATCATGTTGTTGGCTGGTGCTATGAGGATGCTGCCATGAATGGGCAGAGGGAGTAGGAGTGTATGTGGATGCAGGGATGATGGTAATGGTTGAGGTGAGGGGTCCTTGTGGATAACACAATTTTCACCTGAATTATAGCAATGAAGTGAAGAACAATGGAATTTATGGAGGGATGCATGGTAAGGAGTGGAGGAGATGAATATATGCGTGGCAAGGTTCCCTTTGGATCTTCTCCTTGCTCCTTGCTTGTTCTTTCTCCTCCACCTACAAATAACAATGATGTTTTTTATTTTTTGTTTTTCAACCCATTGACTACCTCATGGAGGTTTTCAATCAATGAGCTAATCTGAGGCGCCTCAAAGGAGGTTTTCACCTTAGATTTTTATTTATTATTATTATTATTATTATTGTTTTTTCTACCCTACCCTACTTGAAAAACAAAATCACTTTTAAGTATAAGAATACTTCCAATGGACCCAGGTGCACATCAAGATGACAAACAAGATGGTGTGGGGGCTTGAAACAAATGCTGTGTCATGTACCTGGATTTCAAAGACCAAATGATTTGAATTTGAAAGGATCAGGCAAATTTGAGGAAGAGAGTGATGCTGCAACTTAGTGTCTATCTGGAACCATATTTGAATGTAGTTGTGATATCCCTGGTCCACTTCCTGCTTTGGATCATCTTGGATGTCTTCTTTTTTCATGACCTTCAAATATTCCTCTTTTTTCTGAGTGTTCTCTTGGAAATAATGAGGATTTGATGGTAACCATGAGGAAGCTTTCTTAATCTCTGATTCTGTTGTCTGCTCTTCATCAAATGTAGCCCATGGTTGTTTGACCTGCTCTTTTGAATCTTCTTCTTCTGTCTATTGTCCTTCAATGATATCAAGAGCATCTCTTTTTTGTAATACTCTTCCTGAGCTATGGTGAATACTATTGACCTCAAGAGGAGATGTTTGGAAGTGTTGTATTTTAGCATTGTAAGTGGGCCGAGTTACTTCGATGTGTGGGTTTGGAAATGGTGGTATGGGTAGTTGAGTGGGAGTGTATATTTGAGATGGATATGGGTGGGGTTGTGGTTGTGGTGGAGGTGAATGGTAAGGATAACATGGAGTTTGGCATGGAGGGTATTGAGGAAAATATTGAGGATATTGTGGGTGGCTCTCATAAGTTCCTTACCAACCTTGTTGCCAAGATTGGTTTTGGGGTTATGATGGCCAACATTGCCAAGGAAACGGTGTGTTCCAACTACTTGGAGGTGGATGTGCATAAGCTTGAAATTCTGAATTAGGCTCTTGCATCATATCAGGCTGAATAAGCTGCCATGGTCCTCTTGCAGCTACATAACATTGTTGCATTGGAAATGAACTTAGTCCATTGTCCTCCTGGTGAACTTTCTTCAACCTTGGTAATGATGGACAATGTCTAACATCTTGTGATTCTGCAACACAAATATCAGAATTTTATTTTCCTTCATCTTGCATTCTTAACATTTCTACTTGTTTTGTTAGATTGCTAAGAATTTATGCTTTAAACTCATCAAACAAATTTACAAGTTTAGCTTGACTCACTGATCTTGATGCTAATTTACCCACTCTTGCTTTTCGTCTTGATATGTGTTTGCATGTTTCACAAATTTCCTCAAATGATAATTGGTATACATCACCTTTATTCATGAGATCAAGGAGATCAATCCGCTCATCTCTAATTGTTCTAAGCAAGAGGGTTTTTAGTGTGTCAGATCCTAAATGATGTAGTTTTTCCCTCTTAATGTTGTACATGAGCCTCTCCATTAGATCCTCTAGACTCTCATCTTCTCTTTGATTCATTTTAAAGATTTCTTCTTTAAGATCATGATCTTTATATTTGTCTAGAAATGTCTTTTGCATATCATTCCATGATATTATTGAATAACCCCTTAAGCTCATGAACCATCTAAGATCTCTATCCTTTAAAGTTGCTGGAGACAATATCAGTTTTTGAGTTTTTGATAAATAACCATAAGATCTAGAAACAATCTCAAATTCAAAGAGAAAGGTTTCTGGATCCTCTGTCCCGAGACCATGAAATTTTGGAAGAAAAGATGGAGGGATGTTCTTCATGTGCACACTACCATTAGTATCTTGAATGGGAAATCCAAGAGGATCTTCCTTATTGTCATCATCTCCATCCATTTCTTCTACATTGTTTGCCATTTCCTTCTTCTACCTACAAGAGTGAATGGTGATGTGGCTCTTACTGCACCACATGATCAAATGGGGGGCTTGGGTTGGTGTTGGAGATTTTTTTGTTTGTTTGTTTGTATGATTGAACGGAAAACTATAATGCAATGCAATTTTTTACTTTTGAAATTAAATATGCCTAATGCAAATATTTTTTTGTTTTGTTTTGCAGAAATGAAATTGCTGAATTGAATGAAAACCACTAACAGAAGGAAACTACTTGTTAAATTGAAATTGATGAATGAAAGATTACTGACAGAAGGAAAATTGCTTTGCTGAATTGAAATCCTACTTGTAGAATGGAAAGGAAACTAGATTAACTTGTAGAATGGAAAGGAAGCAGATAAATGACAAAATGAAAGAAAGAAACTATATTACTTTTGCAGAAATAAACTAATGGAAGAAAGTTGGAAACTAGAAAATAGAAGAAAAGAACAGTAATCACTACTACTCTGACACCTCCCCGACAACGGTGCCAAAAAGTGATGAGCCTAGGTATTGTAGCAAGAATGCTGCAACTCCCAGGGCTAGCAGCTTTACTTATCAACCCGGGGTTCGTATAAACTTGGAGGTGACTGTGCTATATACACAAGTAGAAGTGAAGGTACTTCCTGTTGTCACTGCTCATTTGGCAAGAGACCCCAGGGGTTCCAAGCCAGACTTCTATAGGGTCAGAAGAAGCTTGATTTTGATGGAAGGAGAGCAAACCTAGTCTAGGGGAGAGCTATTCTACTGCATAATGAAGAAAGCAATCATGTAATTCTAATTTCCTATGTTGCAGAAGTAAAAACATCAAAACTTAGACTAAGGGTTAAATAATGGAAACTAGGCTAGGTCTGTGTCTAAGCGGAAGAACGGTCGGAAATCAAAATGGTGGAAAGGGGACATAATGAGAAACAATGCATAAGAACCGTTGGATCATGCAGGTGGTAAGCGAATGAATAGTTGAGATCGGATCGCAGGAGGTGTTGAAGCCCCGAAAATTGGGTCGACAACAAGGGGGATACCCACCCGGTCCGGACCTTGATTGGCAGCTCCTTATCCGTTTGGTATAGCGGGTCCGACTGGGGATAACGGGACCAGTTTCCCGATCTGAGGGTGTGTGTGTGTGTTAGAGGCTGAATAATGCTGATCTAAGAGTACTTTAAGCTAATTTAATTCAAGATTCTTTAAACTAATCTATCTATTGTAATCTATGGAAACAACACATCTAAATCTAACGCTAACCTGGGATGTATATTCTATTATGCGATTAAAAGAGATTTTCAACAATAACGGTAATAAGATCATTCAACTATTATAGAATAGAATCAATTGAGAATAACCACTTTGCATAAGAAGTTAGGGTAAAACAGTTGTGATACATAGTCGCATATAAGCTATTCCATGTCAAGCAAATATGACTCACCATACAAAGTACAAATGAACCCTACATTCACGCAATAACTATAAACAACTGAAACTGTATATCACTTAAAGAATAATAGCAGAAATGGCCCCAAGATAAAAGTACCATTTATGACTAATCCTACTTACAAACTTCAAGCAAAAACGATCTATCTCTACTTGTTCTAACATCTACTAAGAGTACAAAAGTGCAACATCAGTAGTAGACATCAAAATGCAAATACAAATAAATCTCGATCCATCCATTCATCAAAACCTCCTCTGAGGGTGCAGAAGTGCATGTTCCGAGGACATGTTTTTGACAAATCTCTGGACCCTTCTCTAAATGCATGAGAAGGGTTTAAATACTGCTAACTAATTAACTTAGTTACATAAATTTAGGATACGGTTTTTAAATGACCGCCCTTCTGATAAAGCAAAACTATTTCTAAAAATTGAATCTAATTTTAAACTATTTCTGTATTTGCTCCTCAGTGCTGCAAGCACGCAACATTCGCCTGGGAAGAGTCGGCTAGTTGCCTTCCACTTTCGTTCGAGTTATGAAAATAGAAATAACAAGCGCTGGCACCTCTTTCTAGTAAACTAGAAGATATTTTCGAGAATCTTCCTCTGGCTGGGTGTATTCACTGCGTGTATTCTTGGTAATAACCCAAGTTTCCCTTAAACTGATTCTGCTTTTGCTTTTTGATTTCCGACCTTGCGGATGACTGAAAAAGTTAGAGACTTAACTCCCTGAATAATTTTCTACATCGAAAACTGCCTCCGTTCTTCATTCCAGGCTTTTCTGGTGTGTAAGCTTCAGGGTTTTTTGTAAACATGCTGCTTTTGTGCGTCTTTGACTCTGAGCTTTAGGTGGTCTGTTGACATCAACATCTGTTGAGTGATACTTTGGAGTCTTTGATCCTGTCGCATGCAGCATTCGTTCCTAAAGGGATTTCTTCTCTGTTCTCCGAGCATTGACGCTTTCCCCTTTTCCTTAGATGTTTCCTACACATTGCTTCATGTTATTTCCTGTCTTACAATTTATGCAAAGGAAAAGAGTAATGGTAATAAAGATTGACATGAAAGCTTTAAGCTCTTATGAATGCATAATCACGACATCCGTAGAGAACTGACTCTTCGAAATACACGAGACTGTCCTTCCTGAATACTTTGGCATACAATCATTAATTTCTTTTAAGGCGCGCGCCCAATTTTGGTTAATGGACAGCTTTCCATTGAATACTGCGCCGAGGAAAATTTGCGATGGGCGGTTTCTATGACTCACATCGCAGAGTCGTGGATCGCATCGTCAAGATGTGTCATCGCAAAAAATTATGATCGTGGATTTATCTCAGATCGCATCATCGTAGATCGCATCATCACAGAATTTAGTCGTTCAGTCATTTGTGCACTACTTATGCGATGTTGCGATATGCGACGTCGCATATCGGCCGTCGGAGGTTTCTTAAGTTTTTTCATTTAAGAGCGCTTCATAATGAATGCAATGCGATGAATTTCACATCGCTTCTTCATAGTTTATTATGCCCATAAGAAAAACATTTCATTCTTTTGTTGCGATAAAATTTTAAGGAGTTAAATACACAAAAAATTTCATGAAATGTTTATTTGGGTTTTCTATTAAGGGTCCCCATTTGCTTGGTGTTATTGCTAATATCAAACAAAGAGGGGGGTTGTTGGTGGCCACAACAATGGTGATTCACTGGGAAGAACCAGTTATCTCTGCTTGTCTATTGAATCTTAACTTCCGAAACAGAAAAATTTTCATTAGTCTAAATTTTGCTATGGACAGATAGAGTACATTATGCCTTATACTATCAATGATATTTTGTTTCAATCTTTCTCTATTCCAATTGTTTGCTTCTTCAAGCTTAATCCTTGCATTTACACCAACCATTACTTGGTGTTTTAAAGATAAAATAAGGTCATCTCTGTGTGCTGGCTTTTTAAACTATGCTCATTTGTCGTAGGTAGAGCCTCTGTTGCCAGCAGGCGTCCATAGCCTCAACAGGGTTACCTATTACCCAGTAATGATCCTTTATCCCGCTTAAGGTTATTTACAACCTTTCAGAGAAAATCCCATTTTGACACTTTTTCCTTTTTTATTCTCTAAAGAACAATGTCTTGGTTTGGTGGCCAAATTATGACACAGTCATTCACTTGATTTACACTTTTGCTGAACAAGCTGGCTCGTGATGAGACCCCTTGTCTTTTGATTGCAACAATCTTGAGTCGTTGCCCTGTTTTGGTGGACAGTATTAGGCAAAGTCAGCAAGTTATAATATATGTGATCATGATAAGCCGGCTCGTGATGAGACCTCTTATTCTTTGAGATATAGTGTTTTCTTGGATTGTTTCCCTGAATGCCGCGATTTCCTTTAGCAGGGAGGAAGTCAATTTTCTTTCCTTAAGAAAGTTCTGGACGACAATAATAGAGCTTCTTTGGAAACAACAGTTTTACAGAGAATATTTATTTTATTATTGATACCTTTCATTGTGCTGATATAAAACAAATTTTTTGCCAAAGGTTGCTTTCATAAAATTCTTTGAAGTTGAAACTAATATCATATCTAGGCTAAATTTAACTATATCCGTCAATAATAAAGATCAGATTTTTCGAAATTTTTTACTATTTGTACAAGCGAAAATCAAAATATAACAGAGAATTTGGTGTTTTTTTTCTTGTGAACTCCTGTAGTAAACATCTACAACAGGTTTTATTTATAAGAAAGAAGAAAAATGAAAAGCTATCCTACAAAAAGAAAAAAGAAAAAAGAGTAATCTTCTATGGAAAGTATATTTTCAGGATCTGTCAATTAACAGGCAAAGAATCCTTTCTACCTGCTAAATCCTGCAACACAAACGTTGATGGGCCTATGACTTCTACAATCTGAAAAGGACCAAGCCACATTTTCTGGAATTTGTATGTTTTCCCTTCTCTTCATGAGCCTTATCCCATTTCAAAACTAGATCTCCCATCTGAAAAATTTTTCTGGTCATTATGCTTGAACCAAAAGAGGATTTTATTAGTGCTTGGTGATGAGCATGGGTTTTCTTAGCTTGTTCTCGTTGTTCTTCTAATTTAATTATTTCCATTTGTCTTAATTGTAAGGAGGAAGTAGATACTTCATCGATGTATTGAACTAAAGACAAGGAGGGAATCATTAAGTGAGTTGGAAGAACCACTTCCTTCCCATAAACTAAATTAAAGGGAGAAGTGCCGATTGAAGCTTTCTTCGTTATTCTATCTGCCCATAAAGCATTTACCAAAGTTTTGAGCCAATTCTTTTGGTTCTGGTCAACTATTCTTTTAATGATCCTGATTAGGTTTTTATTCGTTGACTCAGCTAATCCATTTCGTTGCGGATAGTAGTTGGCCGAATATTTCAGTTTGAACCCTCTTTTAAGTGCGAACTCAGTCATTGCATTCCCAAAAAAGTATGAGGCATTATCAAACATCAAAGCCGTGGGCAATCCAAACCTAGTGATTATGAATTGATCTATGAATTCAATGATGTTT
>APFE031279206.1:0-13217 GCA_000404065.3 Pinus taeda
AGGTAAATTGTTCATGAGAGAAGCTTATGTAAAATATCATTCTTTTATTAATAAATTGCCTGAAGTGGTCACGTTGGCTCAGGCTGTGGACTACTTACCTCTTTGAGGGTTTTAACCATGTCAAAAATACTGGTGTATTGATCTGTGATCTATTTGTGAGCGGTGTCCTTTGGTGTTCTGTCTGAGGAACTTACCCTGTAAATTCCTACACATACCATCAACATATAACATAATTAATTCACAATAAACCATCAACCAACTCCAAGATCAAGTATATAAAACACGTAGGGTGAATTTGAGCTCGAGGCTATAATCAAAGGTGCACAAATTGGACCAAATAAATCCACTAAGGTCACTACTAGTGCACTAAATTCATTCACATCATTTGAAGACCTTTTCAAACCATTTTCGACCTTTTTCACTAATTTTGGAAGCCTCCAGGAATTTCCTTGCTAATTTCCTTACGAACAACATGAGAAATGCGGAGGAAATATCGTGAAAACCCATAGTCACTCCTTTGACTCCATTTTCATGTGAATTTTACCTCTTGGAGATATAACCACTCCCTTATGCCTGCTCCGCCAGCGACTATAAGATTCTACCCGCTCCCATAGGCTTATGTGCATGTGACTATGCCTAAAAGTGAGTGAAACAATCAGTCATTCAACTCAAGATCTCTGCCATTTGCTCCATCCTCTTCTTAAGCTCCTGTACATATCTCCAAACCTCTGATGTAGCATCTGAAACCTCTGTAAGTAGATCAAACAAGCCTCCCATGTTTCACTCCCAAGTTGACATAGAAGGGCCAACAAACAAGGTTGGCAAGTCTTACAGTCACATTGGTACAAGAAATGATATTGTTTAGGGTTTCTAATAGAAGACCTAGAATACCTTGATCGCTAAATTCTTTCTCCTACTCTCTGTGCATACAATTTTGACTTATTGTTGTTATATTGTTTGTTGTTTGCAAAATTTTGTTCCATGTTTAAGTAGTGAAAACAAACTTTGGTTTAATCTTTAGTTCTTTGGGTAATCAAATTTACTATTTTGGTGCTTCTATGTGTTATTGATTTGTTGTCTGATAAGCATTTTTGGAAACTAGAAAGAAATTGCATTTGCATTTTTTAAGCCTTCATCTCAAAATTGATCATTACTTCTGGAAATTGCATTAAATTACATTTCACTGGAAATTTATTTTTGAGATTGTCATTGAGCATAGATTACATTGCTTGGTGTTGAAATTTGATAATTTCATCCTCATTCGTTTTTTAAATAAAAGCAAACAACAAAAAAAAAATCATGTAAGTGAACTTTAGTGAATTAAAATTCACTTACTTTTTGGTTGTTGCATTGGAATTGTGAAGTTGAAAGATCTAGTTAGGAAGATATTGTTGGTTGCATAATTATTGATTGCATCAATGTTTGCACTTCTTCCCTACACTAGACAGCTTTCATCGAAAATGAAAAGTGTCTTTTTGACATATTAGTTGCATTATAGGTGTGTTCAGGTGACATCGAATTTTGAGCCTTGAAACCAAAACATAATTCAAGATCAAATTTAAAATTTATCTCAATTAACCTAAGGAGCATTTGGCACATTAACGCAAAAATCTAGAGGTCTAGGCTAGAGACGTCTTCTGGTGTCATTAAACGTAGGAGTTATCATTTTTTTCTAGTGTTTCATCCTGGGGGTGTAATCTCGTTCCACGTACATAAGTGTATAGGATCGTTCTCCATGTACCTTTCGGTATATTGGATGGTTCTCCACGCATGAAAAGTATAAAGGAGCACTCTCATCAAACGGTTACACATTACACAACACTATTATGAAATGCACTCCCATGTGCAATTGAGTATATTTTGGGAGTCCCCTATAGGTTGTTATCCATCCATAGGTAACTAAGTATGCCGCCTTATATACCATGATAAACCGATCACAACATTCAGGGATATTAGATTTCATACATTAATTCCTTGGTTCATCAAGGTGTATATTGTAGTTCACAGTGACTTGGCAAACCCCTTTTCCTATCTACCCCTTTGTTTTGTTTTGTTTCTTTAATTTATAAAATTAATTAATTGACCATGGAACAACATCCTCCCCGTCGAATAACTCCTTAGTGAATCTTAGGTTGAGACTAATGGCAACAGTTCTTGATTCTACCAATCAAAGAAATGCCTTTGATGGGAATCCTAGTCCTTTCCCTTCTTTTGGGAATGTTGGTGCTCCTTACATGGCAATGTTGTCCCTTCCCAAATTTATTATTGGTTTTCCAAATTGGTTGTTTTCAACCCCTATGGTTCTAAATGTCCAAATTGCTTCTCAACCAAGTTATCCTCCACTTGAACAACATCAACCTCATGTTGACCCCTTTTCTTCTTCACCTATTGTTTCTTCATCCCTTTCTCCCTCTTTTCCTGGTGAAAGTATTGATTCTAGTAAGCAGTGATCTAAGAAGAAGAAGAAGAGGACGAACAAGAAGAAGAAAAATAAGTGAGGAGGAAACCATGCAACCGTTGCTACAGATGCAACTAATGTGGAGAAACCTTCCAATCAACCGCACAAAGTGAAGTTCCCTTGCAAGTTATATAAGGGTGATCACTGTCTTAGAGATTTTCTAGTAACCCCAAGGTATTAGAAGTGTGGTCCACAAGCTTACATCATCCTTTTTCATTAGCCTCTAGAGATCATGTTGGTGATAAACCCTCAACTAGTGATAGGAAGGTCCATGGGAAAAAGGGTAAAGTGAAATTTCCCTATAGGTTATGTTAAGGGAGTCATCCTGTTCACCTTTGTCCTTATTTGGATGAAGCCTCAAAAGTGTTGGACAACCTTAAAACTTCTCACCCTTGTCTTCCGACTAGTTATCGAAAGATTTCCCCTGATTCTCCACTAATTGGTCAAGTGATTGATTAGAATTCATATCTAGTAAATCCCACTCAATATGAATTTGAATCCCATGAGCCCATTCCCAACCAACCATTGGTTGAGAAAATGGTTGACTTGATTCCACTTTCATTTGATCATACCTTTCCCATAGAGAGTGAACTTCGTACCATTCAGCTTCTTATTGCTTCTTCAGATTCAAATGAACTATAAGGAAATCCTCTCATTCCCAAGATATAGGGGGTGATCCTCCTATTCCCATAATGCAAGCGGGTAGTTCTCCCATTCCCATGGCACCCCCCCCTCCCAAGTATTATGGTCACTTCCTTTGATTGGAGACAACTCATAGGATATCATCTTCCTTCTTATGTGCCTTTCTAGATCATAGTACAAGATTATAATACACCCATACTTGGGACAATCATAGACGAAGGTGCATCATTTAATATTTTGTCCTCAACTACTTGGAAATATTTAGGTTCTCCGGAGCTTGCGCCCGTTACCCAGAATCTGTTTGCTTTTAACAGAGGAACTAGCTAACCATTAGGGATCTTTCCTAAGTTTCCTATTACTTTTGAAGGAAACATTTTCCATATCGATGTGATAGTTTTCCAAGGCCCTTTGTATTTTAATTTACTCCTTGGCCATGAATATGTTTATGTCATGGGAGCTCTTGTATCTTCTCTCTCTCATGTCATATGTTTCCCGCATTAAGGAATAATTATGACCATTGATCAAATTTCATTTGTTGGTCCTAATTTGACTCCCAATCAAATATCTTCCCTAAATGGTCCTTGAATGCAAGTGGTATCACCCTTTCCATAGCTTAATTATGTGGCAACCTGTTCCATACTTGTGTTTGTTGATGATCTAGTCAGTGATATAGTGCATCATGTACCGGGGGCATTAGATCCCGATATTTCCATTAGATCCCTTGACATGTGTCACTTACAGAATGTTGTTCTCCCATCTTCTGAGAACCTCTTGGAAGCCATGGCCTCTTATGGGCCATGATTCAAGGTGTTGGAGCACAGTTCCTTTTCTTGTGTCAAGCTCCTTAAAAACTGAATCAAGGTTATTGGAGCACAGTTCCTTTTCTTTTGTCAAGCTTCTTAAAAAATGAATCAAAGTGTTGGAGCATAGTTCCTTTTCTTGTGTCGATCTCCTTAAAAAATGAATCAAGGTTCCTAGATCATAGTTATTTTTCTTGTCTCAAGCTCCTTAAAAAATGAATCAAAGTTCTTGGAGCAGAGTTCCTTTACTTGTGTCAAGCTCCTTAAAAAATGAATCAAGGTTCTTGGAGAAAAGTTCCTTTACTTGTGTCAAGATCGTTAAAAAATGAAACAAGGTGTCATAAGCATGGTTCTTTTCTTGTGTCAAGCTCGTTAAAAAATGAAACAAGGTGTTGTGATCATGGTTTGTTTCTCGTAAATTCCTAGTCAAATCTTTCACTTGATCTCGTAAATGAACCTTCATTCCATCCACCTATTAGTAACCAATGGTCTACTTAGGTGAATGAAATGAACCTTGGGGGAAATGTATGTTGAATTGATCCATTATGATGGGGGCCTGTAAACTAATCTCAAGCATAGTTTTTTTTTTTTATTTCAAGCTTGTGTAAAAATGAAACCAAAATCCAAGCATAGTTTGTCTCCGTTTCAAGCTTGTGTAAAAATGAAACTAAATCCAAGAATAGTTTTTCCTCATGTTTCAATCTTTGAAAAAATGAAACCATATTTACGTATCCTCAATCATAGTTTCCCATGTTTCAAAATTCTGAAAAAATGAAGCCATTCCCACTTTAATCCTCGTGATTGCCACTTTTATCAACCTATTTTTGTCAGATTCACCTTGGCCTTTTCAGTTCATCATCACCATCTCTTTGGTTGATCATACACTTTCACTTGGTTGTTCAACCCTTGCCCGGGGAACATCTTCAATGAGTGATCTTATTAGCCAATCTCTTTAACTTTACATGTTTAGAGTAGTTCCATCATCACTGGAACCAATTGCTACCTTTTATACCACTCGTTCCTCTAGGAGGAGTCCTCTTTTAGCTCCTTTCAGACTCCAAAAATAAGAAAAAAAAGTCGAGAACTTGTCGTTTTGAACTTGTAATGTAAATGAAAATATGTCTACTCAGTATAATTTTAACCCTTTTCTGGACTGAGATAGACTAGCTACGAAGAAGGAATACCTTATTTAAACATTGCTAAGATGTTCTCTTCAGTATTGTTTCTACCTTTTCAGACTTAAGAGGCTATCTACAAAAAGGGACATCTGGAATTTTTTTGAGCCTCTTTTTCAAACTCTCTAAACATGAAAAATATGTCGAGTTACCCCTTCACTGAACTTGTAAAACTAAAATGACGAAGGATTGTCAACATGACAAGACTGGGCTACTCATTCCTAGTGTTTGTTATAAATACTAGGATGGATTCATTCGAATGGTGAACTTATATGACAAGAATATGGTATCCTCTTCAAGCTTGAGATTAAAAATAAAGAGGTAATCACTAGAAATAGTGGGGGGAAATGGAAAGAAAAATATATCATGTATTTTGTATGAAAGGTAGTATGTCACTCTTAAACATGACACTTATCTGTATCTCGTGCTGAGTTTGGGGCATGCTGACTTTGTCACTTAGCTTAATGGGTTTCAGAAATAAATTTTCCTCCCATTTTATTTATCCTATTTTCACCATAACCTCTAATCCTATTTTGATTCAATTGATACTAAATTATAGAATCATGTCATCAATACGCTCAAGAGAAATCCCACCTGCAAATTCAAACCACTTATATCTTGTTTGACTTTTTCTACAATAATCTGAAATCACGCTTGCCAACTCTGCATAATCCTATGTTTCGTGTCGATGATGTGGGAAACATTATAGCCTTCCTTCAACAAATCACTTCATTTTGACTCCAACTCATTATCCAGGAAGATGATCTAAAATTCCCTTTCAGTACCTTGGAGCTTGCATGCCTCAATGGCAAGTTATTCACATTAGACAATAGGTTCACATCACTAGCCTTTGATCGAATAATTATGTGAGTGTTTGACTTTAGCTTCATTTTTCACACTTGTGGATTGTGTTGTTGTACCTTGAGAACCATCGTCATCATTGGTATTTTCTATCATTCTTGTTAATGATTACATCATTGGCCAATAATTAGGTGGTTTCTACCATGTTCGACTGCAGCCCATTTATTTTCATGGTGAGATTCATACCTTGGTTGGATCAAGATAGAGATGAAGACCCTGGGTTTCGTTTGATAAATCAAAGCTCTGTGGAGTTATTGAGTATTCATGATTGTAAACATCATCCTTTTTATTTGGATGGATGCGTCCATGTCGTGTATCCATGTATTGTTAGGTGTATTGTTAGGTGTGTGCTCTCCTGATGGTGGTTGTTGGGCACGGGATCCCCCAAGGAAGGTTTTGGGGCTAAAAGCCCAGATTTTGGCTAAAAGTTGTAAATATGACGTAAAGACTCTGCATTTTGTGGGCATGGAGTGCATAATCTCCAGTATCAACAACGTTGCAGTCAAAGTCGTGATGCAAATATTGGTCGGGAAAGTTACGCAGAAGTGTCGCATGGATGAGGTGCTCATACTAGTGGTTGCACTTGCTACGCACTGTGTAGAGGGGTTCCAGTTTAACTGGGTGGATTAGTTTTCTAGAGAATTCTCGGAAAACTGCCTCGAGGCACAGGAACAAGGGAAGAATTTCCACTATGCATGGCTTCTACTATCCATAATGTTGATGGCTTGGGAATTACTCGACAACAACTAGTTCCCAAAAATTGCGCAGGATCTTCTGGAGGTAGTGAAGTATGCTTTGCTATGGGAAACTAAAGATGCACAGAGGATCAGAGACAACAAAATATTCTAGGTGTTCATGGAGATGAAAATCAGAATGGGGATTAATCGCAAGTCATAGTTATTGCCCATTGTCTACAATATTCTGCAGAGCTTCGCGGAGTTCAAGGAAGACTTCCATCATGTGTATATCAAGGTTTCCAAGGACCCTGCAAAGAAATGGAATGAACTACCTTACCTAGTGATGGACAATGTCATATTTGTTGTGCTTGAGTCGTGGCTGTCAGACTGACGCACTCCAACCAACTCTGTGGCAGAAGAAAAAAATTCTGTCATATAGAGGAAGAAGGAGGAGGCAAAACATTGGATGGCGCAGTTGGGAGAGAAGCGAGAAAACAAAGCAACAACAACGAAGGCGCAGGAGGTGCGGGACACTGCAAAGGCAGTAGAAGAGTAGCAGAAGGCAGCTAAAAAGGAGTGCAAAGGCCAAAAGTCACCTTGTCCTGAACCAGAAATAGTGCAGAGGAAGGTGGTGCGAACCCACAAACAATGTCCACACAGTTGAAGCTACAACGCCCAAGAGAGCAGGTAGGACAGCGGAAGGAATCAAAGGCTTTGAAGACCTATTTTGACCTGATCACCCTCACTGATGGAGATCTGCATGACATTGGGGAGATGGTGAGGGACGTCACCATGAAGGCCCTCTAGTAGTCCATGGAGGAAAACCAGATGGTGTTGGGGGCCCTTCGGGCATAGATAGAGGAGTTGCAGGTGCACATTCCTCAGGCTAGTACTTTTCTAACCAACCTCATAGTAGACACGGTCGCGATTGAGGAAATGTTGTGCACCCACATGACCAACACTATAATGCTGCTAAAGGGAGCACTTGTTACAGAAAATGAGGTTGACAATCCTATGGTCGGTGCAGTGAAGGGATTTGGAATCAATATGGTTGTGATCCCTCGAGAGACGCTCTATGTTTTGCAGGACAGAGTGACTGCTGAGCTATGAGCCAGGGAGGGTCACACGCTCTGGGTCATGAGCGAGCAGTGAATTAATATTGAAAAATTAAGCATGTAGCATGATGAGGTCATGGCACAGAAATGGCAGCTAGTGTAGGTGGTCAAGGAAGTGTGCCAGATGGTCTCGGAGTTGGCCATCCCAACAGAAGACCCAGTGGAGGCTTGCATCTAGAGACTCGTAGCAGGGGTGCGCGAGGTGAAGGAAGAGATGCCTAAGGTTCAGATGGAGCTAAACCTTCAGATAGATGAGCTACAAGTGAAGGAAAAACCTTCAACTCCACCAGAGGTGAAGGAATAGTGCACTAGTGCCATTACAGTAGGAATAGCAGAGATCAATAGTGGAGTGAAGGATTGTACCAAGCTATTTGAAGAGTCGTTCGAGGTCCTCACCACTCTGCAGGAGGACCCAAACATACAATGCTTAGAAACAAAGGCACGTGAGCTGCAGAAAAAGTAAGATGAAATAAAAGGAACCACGTAGACGATGGCCCTCACACAGAGGCTTGCGCGGATGCAGCAGGCGAAAGAACTCAAGCAGTAGGTGTATGTTGCTTGACAAAAGGAAGTTGTTTTGAAGGTGCGTGTACAACCATGGATTGATGAGGAATTTGTCATTATAGCCTCTATCAAAGCAAAGCTTGTGCAGATGCAAGGAATGCAGGAACAAGTTTAGGGTAGCAGTTCAGCTACAACAGTCTCTGAACAACGTATCCAGGAAGTGCAGTAGGCAGTCACTCAGTGCACTGTCAATATGGTAGTGATCCAGGCAAAACTAGGAGGTCTTCGCGCAAAGATCTCTGCATCGATAGAGTGACTCGAGGGCAACTCACGATGTTTTTGTTGGGGGCTTGTTGGGTGCGGGATCCCCCAAGGAAGGTTTTGGGGCTTAAAGCCCAGATTTTGGTTAAAAGTTGTAAATCTGATTTAAAGACTCTGCATTTTATGGGCGCACAGTGCTTATTTTGTAAATGAGTCATAGGGTTTTCCACCCTCAATTTCTAAGGTAATGTTAGCTATAGAGATCAAACCATGGGATTATATAAATAGAGAGATGCTCTAAATTGTAAATAAAGGAAGTAATGATCATGGAATAAAAGCATAGAGTAAGATCTGAAGTGTAAGGCCGAGTTTTTGGGTCGTAGAGTAGGAGAAGGCTCTGCAGCTAAGTGCACAGAGGCCTAATAGTCCACAACTGAGTGTGCGGGGCAAGTTGAGTCTGTAACTATTGGAGCATTAATAAAGAGAAGTTTTCATATCAATTCTGTGTAATTATTTCCTATTTTTTGAGTTGAATATATTGGGCATAGATTGCAAATTTTTTGTTTGTATGATGTGTGAACATATATAACTATGTAGATTAAGTGAATATGATTTAAAGTATCTGTTTACGCGAAGTTGACTAACATCTATAAGAGGATAAGTAAGATATGAAGTGTAATTGGGGAAATAGTGCAAATCACTGCCATAGTAGTGCAAAATCATCTCAACTCCTGGTTAGAGCTATGAGGAAGGCGATTATAACAGATCGCAAAGGTGTCACAAGTCAGAACAGTGTGCGAAGTGACCTGCGCGAAGGTAGGCATAGTTGGACTAAATTGACACCTCAGACATCTATAGAGTGCAGAAATTTGGTTCCAGCATCCCCCCATACTACTTTGGGTGAGACTTCAATCCACGCACCGCGAGCTGATGCTAAAAGGGCCAGTAGTGTAGGGATTTGTTTGGCTAATTAACTCTGAACCTGGGTCAGACCCCATCAAGCCAATAGTGGTTCTCTAATTCCTTGCCTTTTCTTTTAAAGAATTTCATCCATCACTTCCCGTTCTGACGTCATGCTTTAGGGGCCATCTATTATAAAGTATTTTGTTGCACTCTGAATCTCGTACCCTAAAGTGTTTCACTTTGTGTCGTTATTGTCGCAAGTGTCGTAAAGTGATGAAATCTATCACAAAAAATGTATTCACCATGAAACATGTTTGGAACATCCATAAAGAAAAGGAAGAAAAATTACCTTGAAAGCATTTTGAAGAACTTGTCAAAATTCTTGTTTTGCAAGCCCAACACTATTTTTATTAGGAAAATTTGTGCGGGTAACCTCTCGCATTACACATTTCTAGTGCTTCCAGCGTTAATTTTATCAAGAAAATCCATGTTGGTCCTCTTTAGGCAGTTCTTCCCAAAATCGAGGAGAATCTGCTCTTACTATAAGGCTCGAGAACGACGATGTTGTTTCCGGTACATGAATATTGGAACGAGACCTCCCATTCCTGGCCCTTGATCCTATCTCCATGGATCTCTCCCTTGAGATGTGGAACTCCTCCCTCTTTTCATGGATATTTAACTCCCTCTCCTTCCCTATAAATGAATTTTCCACTATCCACTAATTCTTGGTTGTTGGTTGGTTTCCATCCTAGTGTTTAATTGTGCCCAAATGCTACCCATTTGCAAAGGAGAAAAGGTGTTTGAAGGCTAAGTATTGGACTTGGAATCTCACTTGAAGGAGGCTTCCAAATCAAGGCTTCATTGGTTGTAACGCTCCCTTTTTCATCTATTAGTAATACAATCTATGTTTTCTTTCCATAAATGTGTCAATTATTGTCCATTTATTGTAATGATCCTTGATCTATTACATAATTTGTATTAGAAAATGTTATGCTTTGCATAGTTTTGTTGCCTCCACTTGATCCTTCATGTATGCACTCATCTACACCAACAAAGACGATATTGTGAGCTTGGAAGCCAAAGAGTCAAGGTCGATAGAAATGGTATGAGCATCAAAGAGAGGTCGGAGATCTATTATCCTCTGCATTTTCTAGTATGAATTAAGAAATATTGCATGTAATTGTCTTCTGTGGTTGCTAGGTGCTCCCATAGGACTAGAGGAATTGCTTATGTCCGCAGAAAGGATTGCTTGGACAATAGGATCAACTCAGAATACTTTGTTCTTTATGGATATCTGCTGACTATCAGCTACTGACGGCCACCATGACCAGTTGATGCTTTCCCACCTACCATTGGACTATCCAACCACCATTAGATTGACAAACTTCTTCCGTTTGTTGAAGCTTCACTATCACTAAACCACGTTCATGAAGTCACTGCTCCTCACCACCATGCGGACCTCCTTTCATCTATTTTAAAACTAGATCCTAAGACACTATTCTCAACCATAAATCGAATCTGCATACATGCTCTCAGCAAAAATACATCAGACCCTCACAATAATATAATGTTGCATACTACATATAAAATTATATGACAGATGGTTATGTGATACATTCATTAGCATCTCCTACAAAATAAGTGTGAGAATCACCATAAAAAAACTTTACCTAGTAGCATACACAACTCATCAAATCAAACTCAACTCCAATAGCTTCAATTTTGATCTATTATGCAACATGCTTCAGATCTAGATATTATTCAGTCATAAATACTCATGCATTGAATAATCTCGGCTCTACTCAAGATCAAAAGTATAGTCTAACTATTCTACCTTCTCTCCACACATACCATCAACATCTAACATAATTTACTCACAATCAACCATCAACCAACCCCAAGATCAAGTATATAAAACATGTTGGGTGAATTTGAGCTTAGGGCTATAATCAAAGGTGCATAAATTGGACCAAATTAATCCACTAAGGTCGCTACTAGCGCACTAAATGGATTCACATCATTCACAGATCTTTTCAAACCATTTGCGGCCTTTTTCACTAATTCTAGAAGCCTCTAGGAATTTCCTTGCTAATTTCCTTATGAAGAATGTGAGGAATGCAGAGGAAATATCGTGAAAATCTATAGTCACTCCCTTCACACTATTTTCATGTGGCTTTTACCTCTTGGAGGTATAACCACTCCCTTAAGCCTTCTCTACCAGCGACTATAGGATTCTAGCCACACCCATAGGCTTATGTGCATGTGACTATGGATAAAAGTGAGGGAAACCATCAATCCTTCAGCTCAAGACCTCTGCCATATGTTCCATCCTATTCTTCAGCTCGTGTACATCCCTCCAAACCTCTGACATAGCATATGACACCTGTGCAAGTGGATCAAACAAACCTCCCAAGTGTCACTACCAAGTTGAGATAGAAGGGCCAACAAACAAGGTTGGCAAGTATGCCAACAAGTCCTCCACTCTCCATTAGACCTCTGCCAAGTTGCAACACATCTTAAAAACCCATGTAACCTTTGTATCACATCATGAATCCATCATGTCACTACTACAAGTCATCCTCATAGTCATAGAAATGAAGACGTAATGAGGACCTAGTTAACAACTCAACTAGTTTGTTATGAACCATCTCTAACACATATAAGTTTGTATGATCAACAACATCAAGCTCCATCAATTCCGTCACATGAGTGTGCCACCAAGAAGCATCAATCATTAATGCCAACACATACTGACACACACCATGGTCCATCAATCTACATCATCATGAGGTTGACATAAGTGTATGACCTCAAGAGTTGACATCTATGCCAACACAACCATCTCAATGCTACATCCATGCCAACTAATAAGACCACCAAAAATGACCATGAACTTCTGACATCAAAGCCAACATAACAATGCCAACATCCTTTTCAGAAGTGAGAATTTTAAGTGTATTGTCTCATTCTCCTTCATAAAACATTTTCCACAACTCATTGAAAATCAAAGTGTGTTTTGTCTTCGAAGAACAATCATGATAGCTTTATTTGCCAGCGAGAAATACTCCCACAATGGAGATGAGTGAATGCATCATAAAATTTAAATTGTCCCCAAAATAATTACAATGGTTGAAACAAAAACATAATGTATTTAATAAAATTGACTATCTAAGTCTTAAAAAAACATCAATTAAATATATAACCTCTCAAATATACCTCTATAATGCTCACAGACCGTGTTACATGGTCTTTATAAAGTAAAAGAGAACAAATATACACTACTCTTCCTTAAAGCACCAAATTTTTAAAAAACTTTACCATATCACAACACCTTTTAATATATTAATGTCCCACTTCATATATTATATGCCCATCACACAACATATACCATCACCTTTTAAAATGAACTCAACGTACTTCTTATTAGTCCCTGCCTCCGGGCTGGCAGGGACTATAGTAATCGGTTTTTAGTCCCTGGCATTAGTTCGGCACAACAATTAATAAACTTATTTTCATTTAACCAAAGTTCCTCCGCATTTCACATTAACTGATGGCGATATGTCCCACTTTGCCGATGCGTGTAACCAATGGCTAGAACGATCATCTTATTTGGCCTCAGTACGAGGTATGAGGCCTGAAAACTTAGGAAAATGTTTTGGTTAATTAGTACAGGTTCCCGTCAGTGAAGTAATGCTATCTTTAGGATAGCATTAATCAATAAACATTTAATGTTATGTGGATACTTCGTAATGTTTGGTAATGTTTATTTATTAGTACATCAGGTGCACAGATGGCTCTGTGCATGTATTGGTGTGGTGTCA
>APFE031279214.1:0-11061 GCA_000404065.3 Pinus taeda
TGCAACCTGCAATCCATAGACATGATCCATATGTCTAAAAATAGACTTGCGCCAAAAATAGCCTGCGGGCCCACTTAGTGAAGGCGACTCTTTTCACTAAGCTCCATCATCTTGTTGCAATCTCAACAATTTTAGATCGCATAACCGAAAGATTAAATCCCGGGTTAGTTTTAGAATTAGATATTTCTGTTCATTAGAATACAATTACATTAGATTTAGAATAAAAACATTTTACTTAGAAATTATTAGAAGGAAATATCAATTCTCAACACACACACACACACATAAATTGGGAAACTGGTCCCATATCCCTATTCGGACCCACTATACCAAACGAAAAAAGAGCTGCTAACCAAGGTCTGGACCGGGTGGGTATCCCCCTTGTTGTAGACCCGATTTTCAGGGCTTCAACATATTTGGTGCTAGAAGGAGGGCCTCGAACTGTGAATGGCAAGTAAATCTAAATCTAAATACCATTCTCAGAGTAAATCGCCCTCACCATCTCCCCCGACTTCTCCATCACATTTAGAATCTTTAAATATTGAACAAGAAATCGATAAAACAACAACCACTGCCACAAACTCGAACATTTTAGAGAAATCTACTATTGAACCTCCTGAAGTTGAATCTTTGATTCATAAACTTCAACGATTTTCTATATCACCTAAAAAATCTGATAAATCTCAAGGTAGTGTGACTTCACAATATAACCCTACTTATCCTCTTACCAGATTGAAGAGTGAAAAGTTTGGTATTGAACCAACTGAGTTACCTCTACCTACAAGGAAGAGAGTAAGGAAATGACCTAAAGGGTCTGATAGCGAGACTCTTTTGTCATCATCATCCATCTCAACCTCTCCACTGCGAAGTCAACCATCCACCCCTCCATTTCATATTATTGTCCACCAGACCACTGGAACTTCAACAACTCCTTCTCAATCATCTAGAATTGCAATATCCTCATCTTCCCAACCGCAAAGAACATTGTCTGTACTGTCCTCTATTAGTAGTTCAACGATGGCCCAATCTCCATGGAATAACCCAGGGGCAGTCTTAATGCCTGTGCCCTTAAGTCAAATACCGGCCCATCCTGAAAAATGGCTGCCGAAGTTTAATCCTGAAGCAGGCATGCTCGCAGAAGAACATATAAACAACTTTATGTTATCTATAAATCTCAATGGGGTTACTAATGAAGACGTTGTTGTTAAGCTCTTTCCTTACACTTTGCAAGGAGCAGCGGATCATGGTATTTCTCATTACCATCCAGATCTATTACTAGTTGGGATATTTTCCAAGAACAATTCTTGACTAAGTTCGGTGATGACAGGTCTACTGCGACACTGATCAATGACCTGTCTAATCATAGGGCTGAGTCAAGGGAACCTATCAAAGATTTTAACTTACATTTCAATAAACTGCTGAATAAAATTCCTACCGCTTCCAAGCCTAGCGAAGAAGTTCAAAGTGAATGGTACATATATGCTCTACCATCAAACATAGCAATCTTCGTCGATAGGGCTAACAAAACAACTTTAGCCGACAATATGAAGGAAGCAATTAGAAAAAAAACGTTGTTGATGAACAAAAATTTAAGAAGGTTACTTTTAAAGAAGATCCAAAGAAAAAACAATCAAAAGACCCATTCGATCTAGAAGGATTGCAGAAAGTTTTGAAAACCATGTCTAACGAAATGGTTGATATTAAGAAACAAGTAGCAGAAACTTCTTCTAAAAATCCTTACAAGCCTTATAGAAGAAATCCTTTAACTAATTCAAAGCCTCCCAATGCTATTACAAATGCTGAATCAGAAGAAGAAGAAGATGAATTTCTAACGAAGAACCTACTGATGAAGAAGAAGTTGTATAAGTACAAGGAATGTGGGATTTCATCCTCCCAGATGAAGAGGATCAAGAGGCATCACCTATCAGTACTAGAAGTAAAAATCAACTCGATCCTCCACATCCTAATCTTAAGCCAAAGAGCGCAAGCTTAATGACTAAGGATAAAGTCGCAGCTAAGAAAACGTCACCCAAAGCGAGTCAAACAAGCCCAGTCCAAACATATTCATCAACTCCACCTAAAACATTGAATGTTTCTGATGAGATGGAGTATAATATCATAGAAGACATGAAGAACACTAGGGCTAACATCACTTTTATGATTTGAGCAAGTTAAAACATCAGCAAAAGATACTTTTGAAAGAGTTACAAGCAATATCAGTTGCACCTCTGCCTACGCTGTAATCTCGCAAGCTTCCCATGAGATGGGAAGACCTCCAACTAATGTGACTAATAAAGTTGATCCAAATGATATCGCTCTAATTAGAGGAAGCTCAAGATCTCATACTCCCCCATTTCTTGTTACTTATGAAGTTTTCAATAAAAATTTGCATAATTGTTTCGTGGATTCAGGAGCTTCATCTAATATCTTACCTAAATCAAAATGTGCAAAGTTGAATGTTCAACCTCAAAAAGCTGCAGTGCGCATAGTTCAGCTGGACCGGTCGCAGGTTGAAGTGATCGACAAAGTAAATCAGGTTACGATAAGGTTTTCATCTAACCCAAAGGTATGTCAAGTTATCGATATTTTAGCTGCAGAAATTCCAGAATTTTATGGCCTAATTCTTAGTAGAGATTGGTCTGAAAAACTTCATGGATACTTTGCAACTGATTGGTCGCATATGTGGCTCCCTTACAATGGTAAACCAAATCAGATAAAGGTTGAGCGAGAAAGACATCAAAAATACGTAGTAACATAATTGGAAGGAGAAAATGAACCTGTAGCATACAACAACAATATAATTGGAAACTATTCTGTTGATTCTTTCTTAGGAAATTTTAATGCTCATACTTCACCTACTTAGAACATTCTGTTTTATTTCAAGTAGAAAATTTTTCTCAAATAGATAGTTCTAAATGTGTTAATTTCGTAGATAATCCTGTAAATAAATCTTTACTTTGGAAGTTATTTTTTGATCGTTCTAAGTCTAACGAGGGAGCAAGAACAGGATGCATATTAATCAGTCCAAAGGGAAATAAAACTATGCTAACTTGTAGACTCAAGTTCGATTGCACCAATAATACTGTAGAGTACGAAGCCTTAGTACAAGGATTATACAAAGCAATCAGATTAGATATCAAATATCTACAAGTTTTTGGAGATTCTGAAATTGTTATCAGACAGGTACGAAATACTATACATTGTCTATCAGGTCATTTAAAGCATTATCAATCTTTAGTACAAGATCTGACTGAACATTTTATAGCATTAAATATTTCATCAATTCCCAGACTCCAAAATGCTAGTGCTGACCTCTTGGCAAATGTAGCTTCCAAGTTCATTCCCTCAAAAGACTATAGCCCAGATGGATTCTCAATCGAATTAATATTTAGACCCTCAATTCCTGATAACATTACCAATTGGAGAATTTTCAATGATGATCATGATATTGTATGCTTCCTCACATCAGAAGGATCTTACACCAATCAGATAATTGACAAGGACCAACATGATAAACAATTACAACAAGATAACACTAATAATGTTATGCCGAAATTAGTAGTCAAATTAGAAGACCTATATGATTTGAAAGATCAATTCAAAAGATCTACCAATTCAAAACTTCAAAGTTCAACTCTGAACTATGAATTAGTAAATCTAGGAACTGATACCATGCCGCAGAATATCAATCTAGGTCTTGGCCTAGCCCTTGAAGAAAATTAGCGTATGTTCGTCTCCTGAAACAATACCAAAGTGTCTTTTCCTGGAACTATGATGAACTTAAGACTTATGACACCTCTATCATTCAACATACTATCCCAATGATAAATGATGAAAAACTTGTTCAACAAAAGCTAAGAAAGATCCATCCTAATCTAGAGAACCAGATCAAATCTAAACTCAATAAATTATTGAAAGCCAAAATCATTTTTCCTATTTGACATTCTAAATGGGTTTCCAATATGGTTCTTGTTAGAAAGAAAAATAGAGACATTAGAATTTGCATTGACTTTCGAAATTTTAACAAAGCCTGCCAAAAGGATAATTTTCCTTTGCCTCCCATGGAGCAAATATTACAGGCAGTTGCAGGATCAGAATTAATGTCCTTCTTGGATGGTTTCTCCTGCTACAACCAAGTTTTGGTCCATCCAGATGATCAACTAAAGACCACGTTCAGAACCAAATGGGATACTTATGCATATCAAAAGATGCCTTTCGGCCTGATCAACGTTGCCGCCACATTTCAAAGGGCCATGGACATCACATTTAAGGGATTAGTAAACAAATGAGTAGTAATTTAATTGGATGATATAACTGTATATTCCAAAAAAACGAGGTAATCATCTGAGAGACTTAAAATAGATCTTCCAATGTTGCCAAAGGTATGGAATTTCACTTAATCCAAAAATGTCCTTTTCTGCATTAAGTGAAGGAAAACTTCTTGGATTTACAATGTCAAAATCTAGAATCCATATTGATCCCAACAGAATCAAGTAGATTTCTGAAATACCCTTGCCTCACAACAAGAAAGCTATGCAATCTTTCCTTGGCCAAATTAATTTTGTAAAGAGATTTGTTCTCGACTTTTCAAGAATCGTGTCTCCCTTACAAGCAATGATTAAAAATAATTCAATCTTCAAATGGGGCCAAGACGAATATGAAGCATTCAATCTGATTAAACAAGCAATTGTAAACGCTCCATCTTTAGCAACTCCAAATTTTTCCGATCCTTTCATTTTGTATACATTTTCCTTTGATAGATCATATGTTGCGATACTCACTCAAGAAAATCAAGACAAGGTTGAAGCTCCAATTTCCTTTTTCAGTTCAAATCTACAAGGGGCTGAATTAAATTATTCAGATGTCGAGAAACAAGCTTATGCTATTTTCAAAGCGATCAAACCCATACAAAAAACATAGTACCGTTTCCAGCGGTAAGAAATCTTTTAGTACAGAAAGACGTGTGTGAGAAAAGAGCCAATTGGGTTACTGCCTTACAAGAATATGACGCTGAAATTAAGCCAACAAATATTGTAAAAGGTCAAGGCTTTTGCAAAATGTTGGCTGGAGCATCGCTTATTTCTGAAACACCATCGACAGAAATACAAATGTATGAGGTAAGCCTAAACGATATTGAATCATTATATGCTGGTATCATATTTTATTAAAAGAATGGATACGCTCCTTCAAATCTAGATTATATAAAGAAAATAGCTCTAAGATTGAAGGCTAAGCGATATCAACTCGTAAACGATGTGATTTTTAGGATGAATTATGATTTTGTCCTTCTTAGATGTCTTGAGAAATCTGAAGCTGAAAATGTGTTACAGGAACTCCACGATGGACCAACAGGTGGACATTATGTTGGAGATGCTAACGCACATAAAGTTTTGCGTGTTGGGTACTATTGGCCTACACTATTCAAAGACGCACATAGCTACGTAAGGAAATGTCAAGTTTGCAAACTGCTGCAAGAAGACAAAAGAAACCATCATTGCCTTTGCAACCAGTCAATATCGATCAACCTTTTGATCAATGGGGATTGGATATAATAGGTGAGATCATTCCTCACTCTTCTAAATAGCATAGGTATATCCTTACAACTACAGATTATTTCACTAAATGGCTAGAAGCAGCTCCCCTCAAGACAGCTAATGCCGAACACATCATTGATTTCATAGATCAGTTCATAATCACCAGGTTTGGTTTACCCTCTACTTTAATGTTTGATAATGCATCGTATTTTTCTGGCAATGCTATGACTGAGTTTGCGCTCAAAAGAGGTTTTAAGCTTAAATACTCTACCAATTATTACCCGCAATGAATAAAAACTTAATTAGAATCATTAAGTGAACCATCAATCAAAATCATAAGAATTGGCACAAATCTTTAATATATGCTCTATGGGCAGATCGAATAACGCAGAAAGCATCCATAGGTACTTCTCCCTTTAATTTAGTTTATGGGAAAGAAGTAGTCCTTCCAACTCATCTAGTGATCCCTCTTTGGGCTTAGTTCAATTTATTGACAAAACACCAACTTCTTCCTCACAACTAAGGCAACTGCAAATACTTAAGATAGAAGAACAACGAGAATAGGCTAAAATAACTCATGCTAATCACCAAGCATAAGTAAAATCTTCTTTTGATTCAAACATGATATCTAGAAAGGACTTTCAGATTGGAGACCTAGTTTTAAAATGGGATAAGGCTCATGAGGAAAAGGGCAAACATATGAAATTTTAACGAATGTGGCTTGGCCCTTTCCAAATTATAGAAATCATAGGTCCATCTACTTTTATGTTATAGGATTTAACAGGAAAAAGAGAATCTTTACCTGTTAACAGGCAGATCATCAAAAAATACTTTCCATAGGAGATCATTCTTCTATTTTTTGTCAATTAGTCTTTCCTTTATTTTGATAATAAAGCCAGTTGTAAATGGTTACATTTGGAATTCATGAAAAAGACTAGTATTTCTTTTAAGTTTTGTTTTTTCGCTTGTATAAATAGAACTGATTTAGGAAATTGGTCATTATTATTCAAATATACAGTCAAAGGCTATAAATCTGAAAATGATACTAGTTTCAACCTTGTGAATTTTGATAAAAAGCTACCTTTAGTGGGAATTTGATTTATATCATTAAATTGAAAGGTATCACAAACAAAACAAATATTCTCTGTAGAAAAGATCTTTCCAAAAACTCTACCATTGTCGTCCAGAGCTATTCTTAAGGAAACAATGACTTCCTCCCCACTTAGGGAATTATGAGCTTCAAGGAATAATCCAGCGATACACTTTAAATTAAAGAATAAGAGGTCTCATCACGAGCTGACTTCTCATGATCATAGATATTATAGCTTGCTGACTTTGCCAAAACTACATACCACAATAGGGCAATGACTCAAGATTGTTGCAATCAAAAGACAAGGGGTCTCATCACGAGCCAGCTTGTTCAACAAAGTTATAAATCAAGTGAGTGGCACTGTCATAATTTGGCCACCAAACCAAGGCATTGTTCTTTAAGAATTAAAAGAAAATAAAAGCAATAAGTGTGGATATGGATTTCCCTTTGAAAATCGTATACTTGTCCAAGTAGGATACAGGATCATTGCTGGGTAACAGGTAACCATGTCGAGGCTATAAACACTTGCTGACAGCAGAGGCTCTACCTACGACAAATGAGCATATTTAAAATTGATTTATAGAGAAGGCTTTGTTTTTATCTTTATAAAACAAGTAGTGACTGATGTAAATACAATGACTAGCTCTAGGAAGTAAATAACCAAAGTTAACATAGAATAAACAAACTATCATTGACAGCTGAAAGCATGGTGTACTTTATCTTTTCATAATAAAGTTTGATTTTCTGGAAAGGCTTTTTGTTTTGGAAGTTTAGAGAATTCAAAAGAAAATCAGAGATAACTGGTTCTTCCAAGTGAATCGCCAATTGTTGTGGCCAGCAACAACCCCCCTTCTTATTTAGTTTTATCACTAATATTAAATAAGTGGGGACCCTTATTCAAAAAATTAAAAAAATAAATTAGTGCTTGTATTCCATTTTTGAATAAAACTTACTATCATAAACTTAGGAGAATACCCAAAAAATCTAAAAAGACTTAAGTTTTATGGTAAAGTTTGAATAAAACCACTCTCTCAATAAAGAACGTCGCATCGTAAAAAGGTAATGGATGCCTTCCTACAAGCGGAATCCTAAGATTACGAAATCGTGATGTGAAATCACACACTAAAAGACACTCATCGCATCACATGCCTCAAATATCCCTTAAGGTGAAATGCCTCAAACCACTGATATGTGATGGCGCATCTCGCAAATCACATTTCGCAGAAAACACATTGTAATAGATGATTGCCACACACAACAGATTAGCGATATTGCGATCTACGATATTGTGAAGCAAATCGCAAAATCGCCTTATCGCAAATCTTCAGGGCTCGCTGTTCGAAAATGTTTTTTCATAAATCAATGCCTAGTTATGCACCTTAATGTTAATTAATGAATTAGTTGGTAATCATTATGAAATAGGTTTTGATCTGATCGAAGGGCCATTTGATGTAGGGTGATACATTTTATAAGATTTCAGCATTTAAGGCTTCCCCTTCACCTTTTTCTTATCATTACTCTTACCTCTGTTGTAAACTGCAGGAGCAAAGAGTAGAGAAGTATACATAGCAATGCTAAGAATATTATGGGAAAGAAGGGTAAAGCTCCGAGTTCTAAAGATAAAGAAATGACGCCCTTGTACATAGACACCCCTTGTAACTGAGATGCTGGTGTTACTACTTCGGAAAGCATGCATAGTATATTCGAGGAAGAAAACCCCAGAGTAATGGAGGTTACAACAACTGCAGATTCACGCGGGTCGTTTGAGGCATTGATTATAGAACTAGCATGTTCGTTCTTGCACCGGATAGTGGTGAGGCCCAAGATTCTTTCATACACGGACATGGTCAAATGGGTACTGGATAGTGCTGATATCACAAACATACAATTTAAAACTCAGAACCAAGAACTCACAGAGTCGTTATTTCCACAAAATTTAAGGTTTATATCCTCTAACAAAAAATGCGCAAGAGGTGAAAAATAGCACTAGGGAAGCCCAGATCGAGAAATGGAAGTAGTTTCTGATGCACGCTTAGTGCAAGCCTCTAATCGCTCAGTCACATGTAAGCCCAGAAATTTGTAAGAAAAAGTGCTAAAGGTGAAAGGCAAAACTTGAACTCTAAAAACCAGTGGTATTTATCAGGGATATCCTCAAGTGGTATGTAAATATCTACCAAATCTACAACATCTACAGACAAGCTAGAGACAGAAGGCTCAAGAAAGAGCAGAGTCCATCAAAAGGTTAACCAAGTTGAATTGGGATTCTTACTGGACGTACTTTGTAAAACCACACAGCCAGTGCATGACTCTCAAATGTATCATTAATTTTGCTGAGAAGATGGCACCAGCACTTGCCGATTCCGTTTTCGCAGGACAACTAAAGTTTGTTATCCGGGAATAATGTCCACTCGGATGCTGCTATTCCCACTAAGATGGGTGGCTATCTTAGAAACAAACAATCAAAGTCTACTATTGTTTCCTTTTATGAAAATAGGTGAGAGGAGAACGAAGAGGACCAACCTGAGTCTTGCACTTGATTTCCTCTCCTTCTTGATAGAGTTTCGCCGCTCCTTCTTTGTCTACCCAACCTCAAACGGACCTGTGGAATCACAGCAACATACTACTATGCAAGAAACAAGGATCTAAATTCATAAATAATATAGGATCAGATGTGTATTAACCATATACATGCATATATAAATAAGTACACAAGAATATGGAAGGAAACAAGAATAGCTTTATTCAGATGAAAAGTAGCAAGAGGATTACAACCATGTTCTCTGACCCAACATCATCCTCCAGCTAGGAAGCCCTTCTTCACCTCAAGAAAAGCTAGATCACCCAACATTGTGAATGTACACCATAATACCAACAACACTTCTCTATAAGATACAAAATTTCAGCCTCTGGATCTCTGTGATGAGGGATCCATATATAGATGATTACAGAGAGATGAGTCATCTTCAAGGATCTTGATTAGTGTCTTCTCTCTGATAGTTTCTGCTTCCACTTGGAGAATGATGATCTCTTACTCATCCGTGGTCGAAAATGGAGAGGCAAGTGTTAGAGGGGAAGCTTCTGGAAGATTCCATGATCTTCCACCTCGCATATTTTGGTCCCTGCCATTTGTCCATTGCTGACCATCACACCCTACAGAGGAGAAAATCAGTATGCATCGCACCTTGTACACTGGGAAGGTGATATGCATCGCACCCCCTACATTGAGCTTTCAATATGGTCTAGTTTTGACCATTTATGAGCAGTTTTCAGTGGAGAACTTCTGGGAGATGATGTAATCAGTTGACCTTGTTCCTTGAGGCAGTGAAGCAAAACTTTTAGGGACTTAAGAGCCCTCAGTTTATGGACATTTATGATTGGGGTTGAAGTGCCTAAAAATGTCTATAACAGTTGCCCCCTAAAGCATGAGGTCCTTAATCTTTTTGATGTCGGGTGAAATGCTTTACTATGAGGATCTGAAGTTTTTCTAAGATGGGAAGTGATCTGTAATAAGATACAATACAATACATTATTTTGACAACATTTTTTCATGATCTAGCTGAGACAGGCATTCCCATGCTCAACTTTATAAATTCATTTTCATGTACATAGGACAGACAATTGTCTGTGTGATAGACTGATGATATGGACACATCATCCTTTGATTTGGATGATCATTTGTTCGGCAATGATGTACACTGGATGTTTTTATATTCCTGAATATATCGCAGCCCAGATGGATGAAACTAGATCTGGGGTCTTCAAAACTCGTTCAATCTTCACTCCAAGTATAAGTCGATCCATGTGAAAAATGTTCTGGAGTCGAACATGGAAAGACATCGTCTGGTTACCAGCTAATGATGTAAGCTGTTAACAGGCGCGAGAGGAATCACCAATAATGACAATGACCCTCAAGGTACTGGAGTACAATTTACGTGGTGTGAAAAAGGACTTGGCGTTGAACACCACGCAAAATCTCTCAGTCGAAGGCCATTGATGTAAACCTGTCGCCGAAAGTGAGAAACTTGCCATTGAGGCATGCAAGCTTCAAAGTACTGAAAGGGTTGTTCCTAAGTCAAATTCTTGGATAATGAGCTGATGTCAACAAGAAGTGACCCGTCGTAGAAGGGCCTTAATGAGTCCCACATCAACAACACAGAATGAAGCAAATGATTTTGGAGGTGAAAACAAACTGACGATACAGGGTTCAGGGTGGCGGTCACGAAGGAATGAAGCATGAATGTATTGCAGTGGGTGAGAAACAGGTGAATTGTCTGAATGACTTCTATTAAACATATCGGCGACACTGATGATGGATTGATAGTGTTAACCCCAAATATGGATGGTGTGACGGACCAATGGTGATGACCAGTGAACGGAACAACCCAACCCGGCATGGATGCAGAAGGAAAGTGTCATGTTCAAGAGTGACTTGCTACC
>APFE031279214.1:17985-39500 GCA_000404065.3 Pinus taeda
TTGCTTTGTATCTGATAAACAGACACAATGGGTCAAAAGGTTGCCTCTGGCTGAATGGTGGTATAACACTTCCTTCCATACAACAACAAAAATGACCCCATTTATGGCACTTTATGGATATCAGCCACCATCCATCATCATATTTAAGAGAAAATTCTAAGGTTCAAGTAGTGGAAGATCACATCAAGCATCAACAACAAGTTCTCCAACTCTTAAAGGATAATCTCACCTCGGCACAGAATAGAATGAAACAGCAGGCAGATCAACATTGCAGCGAAAGAAGTTTTGATGTAGGTCATTGGGTATTCCTGCGGCTACAACCATATAAACAAATGTCCCTCAAGCAAGCTAAGAAGGATAATAAATTATGAACAAAGTATTATGGTCTGTACAAGGTGTTGCAAAATATAGGTACTATGGCATACAAATTGGAGCTTCCTGCAGCTTCCCGAGTGCACCCAGTTTTCCATGTGTCGTGCTTAAAGAAGGTTATAGGTGACAAGCTCCCAGTTCAAACAATATTGTCAGCACTTGACAAGGAAGGAAAAATCATATTAGAACCTAAAGCAGTCAAATAAACAAGAACTCAGCAGCTACAAAATCGATCAATTTCAGAGCATCTCATCAAGTGCAAGAACTTGCCCGTTGAAGATTTCACATGGGAGGATGAGAATTTTATACAGAAGCATCCAAAACTACTCAAGCATTGATGACAACACTTTTTTGAAGGAGAGGGGCATGTTAGGTCCCTATAATACTAGCAATTCCCCCATTACTATTTTCATTGTATCCCTTATTGTTATTGTTGTGCCCCTATTGTCCCCATATTGTTATTATTGTGCCCCATAGAAGCCCACTATTGTTATTTTTGTGCCCTTATATTATTATTGTTAGGTCGGATTTGGTTATATTGTGACCCCTTAGACTCCTATATATATAGAAAGGAGGTTTTGTCATTTGTATCATCGAAGAATTGTTCATTTGTGTAATGCAAAGGAGGTTTCCCCCTCGAAGAGGTTGAATTCTAAGGCACTGATCTTTCTTTTCTATCTTTTTGTGAGTTGGTTTCATAACAGCAGCTCAGTGTAGCTGGATCTCTTCAGAGTTGGGAAGATGACCTTCAACAAGCTAAGGCTAGAGTATGCCTTGGAAGGCAGCTCTAATTTCATCACGTGGAAGGATCGCATGGAGGTAATATTGGATGACAATGGATGGCTATAATACATCTATAGAGATGTTGCAAAACCAGCAGAATTTGATGCCCAAAACCTAGCCCAATGGAAGAAATATGTACCCAAGGTGAGGAGAATAATATTGGAGGGAGTACGGGACCACATTTTCACCAATATCCATGGGAATGAAAATCCTTATGCAATGTGGCAGGCACTGACAGATCTGTTCTAGAATAGCATCGACTATAGGAAATTGGCGCTCAAGGATAAACTTTGAAATTTCAAGATGCAGAAGAATGATACTATTCAGTAGTATATGAGCTGGTTCACAAAAGTTTGTGATGAGCTTGCAGGAGTTGGTGTTACTATTTCAGATGATGATTTGGTAAGCTTATCCCTTGTAGGCCTTCCCAAAAGTTGGCATAGCTACCAATATTTGGTGAACGGGAGGGAGAAACTACTGAATTGGGAACGCTTATTTTCTGATTTGGTACAAGAGGAAATAAGGCGAAATACCATATATGGGACTTCATCCAAGGGCGAGGATGAAGAAAAATTTTCACTGGTTGGAAAGGGAAAGAAGGGAAAGGCGAAGAAATCTCAAACCAAACCAGAATCTAGCTAAGGGGGCAAGAAGAACTATTTGTCCAAAATTAAATGCTTTCATTGTCATGAATTCTAGCACTATGCCACGAAGTGTCCACACAAAAAGGAAAGCAAGAATACCTTGAGAGGAGCGACAAGTGAATCCTTGACTTCACAATTCGAGCTTGACTTTACCCTTATCGCATGCATGGCGATCATAGTGAAGGGGGGACTGTGGTACTTGGACTCTGGTGCCTTGTTCCACATGATAGGGTGTAGAGATTTTTTCAGTGACCTAGAGGAGAAAGATCTCCAGATCCACATCAAGATGGGGGACAACAGAAGGTACAATGCGACCGGGATTGGTATAGTCACCTTTCAGAGGGAGTCGAGATCACCTCTCAAATTCAAAGAAGTCATGTTCATTATAGGCCTAAAGAAAAATATCATCTCTGTTGCAGTTTTGGAAGACCATGGTTATGATGTGATATTCAGCAAAGGAAAAGAATTCTTGAGACACATAGCCATGGGACAGGTGAAGTAGATCGGGGTTTGTGTGAACAACATTTATAAGTTAAATGTGGAATATTGTGCTACATTGAGCATTAAGGCAAAGAAAGTGTAGGGACACAATGTTGGTGAACTTTGGGAAAGAATACTTGTCCATTTGCACCATGGTGCCTTGAAGATTATGCAGAAAATAGCCACTGACCTCCCAAAAGGAGCACTTGAGCAATAGGATGTATGCAAAGGATGCACCTTGGGGAAGTACACAAAATCCACATCCCATGATCAGGATAGCAAAGCACATGCAGTCTTGGAAAGAGTCCACTCTAATGTTTTTGGACCTTTCTTGATAGCCTCTACTATCAGACGCAAAAATTTATCATTTTTATTGATGACTTCTAAAGGAAGTGCTTGATCTTCTTCATGCAAAAGAAAGATGAGAAATTGTCCAAGTTCGTAGATTTTAAGGCACTGGTTGAGAAAGAAATCGGTAAGAAGGTGAAGTCTCTTAGGAGCGATAATGGAGGTGCGTACGTGTTGCATGAATTCAAAAAAAATGTGTAAAAGAAGGCATTTGATGAGAGTTGACAACACCCCACAACCCATAACATAATGGGGTGGCTGAGAGAAAGAACCGTAGCATTGTGGGAGCTACAAGGGATATGTTGCATAACCAAGGCCTACCAGTGAATTTGTGGGTAGAGGCATGCAACACAGTAGTCTATTTGTGAAACCAGAGTCCTCATCGGATTCTTGGCATGATTACACCAAAGGAGGGTTTCCCGGGGAGAAAGTTGAATGTGTCGCACTTCAATATTTTTGGAGCCTTTGTTTACTGCCATGTATCCAAAGAATCAAGGAAGAAGCCTGAGTCGAGAGTAGAATTAGGTGTATTTGTGGGTTACACAAAAACTCCTCACAACTACCATGTGTACTTGTCATGCCTCAAAATGAAAGTTGTGTGAAGGGATGTAAATTTTGATGAGGATAAAGCGGTGTGGTGCTCTCTTGAAAGGGAGCTTCAAATCCTACCAAAAGAGGAGCTTTTAGCTCCAAAGGAAGAGCCTCGAGAAGTTGTGGAGCAACCACAAATGGAGCATCAGAGAGGAGGTGGAGTGGAGACATCCACTCAAGCATAATCATCCAGAGAAGGTAGAAAAAGAACCAGGGAAGTTGATAGACTTGTTCAAGATGTGAGGGAGAATGTGGGAGCTCCTTCAAATTTGTGCAAGCAGAGGAGGTCACGTTATCGGTACACTAACTACATGGCTCTAATAATTGAACTTGTAGAGGCTGAGCCATCCTCTTTCGAGGAAGCAGTAGAGAAACCTATATGGGTTGATGAAATGGTGGAGGAATATGAATCCACTGTAAATAATAGTGTTTTGGAAGTGGTCCCAAGTCCAACAAATAAATCAGTTATGGGTCAAGATGGATCTTCAAGGTTAAGCATGCAGCAGACAGAAGCATAGAGAAGTATAAGGCCATATTTTTGGCCAAGGGGTAATCTCAAGTTGAGGGAATTAACAATGAGGAGACCTTTGTTCATGTAGCAAGGTACTCATCCATTAGATCAATTCTTGCACTGGCTAAGCAGATGGGTGGAAGATCCACCAGATGGATGTAAAAACAACATTTCTCAAAGGAGTTATTGAGGAGGAGGTATACATCAAGCAACAAGAAGTATTTGATACATTTGATCGAGAGTCTCATGTGTGTAGACTCAAGTGAGCGTTGTACGGTCTCAAACAAGCACCTCGGGCTTGGTACACTAGGATCAATAGTTATCTCACTGGCTTGGGCTTCACCAAAATTGAAGTGGATGAAAACCTCTATCGTATCTTGGTAGAAGGTAAATTTCTTATTATTATCTTATATGTTGATGATTTTATTTTAACCGTGATGAGCAGTTGATCATAGCTTGCAAGGAGGACCTTGCAAGGGAAATTGAAATGAAGGACATGGATATCATACACTACTTCCTCGGATTAGAAGTATGGCAAGGCAATGGGGAACTATTTGTATCTCAAGGAAAGTACACAAATGAGATACTACAAAGATTCTACATGGAGAGTTGTAAACCCATGGAGACAGCTCTGGCGACCAACTAGAGGAAAGAGGATGCCACTTCAAGTGAAGAAGTGGATGCTATCGTTTATCGGCAACTAGTGGGCTCACTGATGTATCTTGTGAACACATGACCATATATGTGTTATGCAGTCAACCATCTGAGCTAATTTATGGTTAGGTCAACCAAATTATTTTGGAAGGCAGTTAAGCATGTTTTACAGTACCTCAGAGGCACTACCCAATTTAGCCTATGGTACAAATAGACAAAGAGAGTGAATTTGTGTGGCTTCACATATGCATATTGGGTGGAAATTCCATCAGACTGAAAGAGTACATTAGGTGAAATTTTCATGGTTGGGTCCACAATTGTTTCCTAGTACAACAAGAAACAAAGTTCTGCGGCACTCAGCTCAGCAAAATCAGAATACACGTTTGCAAGTCAAGCAGCATGTGAGATGATTTGGATGAGAAAGATACTTGTGGGACTATTTGGTTAGATGATAGATCCAACTGTGATCTACTGTGATAATAAGAGTTGCATCAAGCTCTCTGGAAATCTTGTATTTCATGATCGATCCAAGCATATAGATATATGGTATCACCATTTATGGAATTGTGTGCAGAGGCAGATAATGTTGCTACAATACATTCCGACAGAGGAACAAGATTTTGACAAAGGCATTTTCAAGAGCGAAATTCAAGTTCCATAGGTGTAGGATAGGCATGGTTGATAATCCCTTTCTTGCTGAGAGGGAGTGTTGAAAAATGCAGCAAGAAACTCTCAATTTAGTTTTTCCTTGATTAAATTGATAAAATTTGAAGTTCCACATCAGCAAACAATTTTGATGCAGTTAACTAAGGTGACATGGCTCTTGTCACTCAGTTAGCTCAATAAATTCGAGTTGAAGAAGTTAGAGTTCAATTAAGCATGTGTGATTGCTAATTTTTAGTAATCATGGTCAGTTATTTCAAGTCGTTTTCAATTAAACTAGTTTCAACTATTGGAGGAACTAGTGGAAGGTCAATTGTGTAGTGGGACTTCAATCAAACTCGGTCATCATCTAGTTAACTGATCAATCAACCCAAAATAGCTAGTGCATGCAGAGAATTCGAGTTCCCCAATTATGGTGGAGATTCCAAGGTAGTGTAACATCAGTTGTACACTAGTCTTGAGTGTACATGTGTTGCATGCAATCATATGATCAATATTGGGAATTGCGCAATCCATTTTAGAGAAATTCTGAAATAATAGGGGCCTAATTTCTCAAGTAATTGCGTAAGGAATAGGGGCTCAAGCATGTGCAGAAATTGACTAAGTCTGTGTCGGAGCTTCTAAGTGAGCAAAGAGATAGGTTATTCACTTGCAAGTTGTGCTTAGTTGAGAAAAGCAATTATAATACATCTCTATTCATCAGATTAATGTAAGCAAGCATTGGGATTTTTAGCATATCACTTTCCTCAGGAAAAAAATATTGTGTGCATGTGTGTTATTTCTTATTGCATGTTTTTTATTGATGTTCTAAATTGTGAATTGAATTTCTTAAAGCAATAGAGAAGGCCTGTGACTTGGGATTTTGATTAAAACTTCATGATCAGTTGCAAATCTACATCATAATTTCTACAGGTCCAAGATGTAAAACTTAGCCATAGTCAAGTTAAATTCCTCATGTGCTTTGTATATCTTGTTAAGTCATGCCTACATATATTAGCGTGATATTGCATGTAGTCATGTACCATGTGTTTATCTTATACATAGAGAGGATGTGACATCAAGTTGTGGAACCAGCCACTCGGATAAGTATGAAGGTGGCAAGTAGACTTGTATCTAAGCTTTATGTGAATTTGGAAAATTATGTCTTCGATCAACGGGGGGGGGGGGAATGTGAGATAGAAGAATCTCAAAATGTGATTTGATCCAAGTTAAAAAGTGCTTAATGAACCATGTAGGTGAAAAGGATACATAGAGAACTAATGAGTATGGCAAGTAGATGGTACCCATGTATCTTGGTAGATGGATTTATTTTTATATGGACATTAATGATTATTTGTTTGCAAGAAAAAGTAGAAAGTTCATATATCCAAGTACAAGATGAAAGTTGAATATAAATGAAGATGACAATAAGATACCAACAAAAAATAGTGCAGAATGAAGATGAATATGGGACCAATCTAGAGGAAAGTTGAAGATAGAGAATTCACAAGTTTTCATTAAGGGGGAGTACAAAGGCATAATTCCTATTTGTGAATTATATTTCATGTCTAGATTATGTTATGAAAATGTAATGAGGTGGACCAACCATGGGAGTCTACAAAAGCAATGAGAAGTAAATGATTTTAGGGATGATGATTGCTTAAGATATTCATAGAGATATTATGGAGGAGGTTGAGGAAATGGTTTGAACTAAAAATCTAAATTGGAAATAGTGGTTATGTCACCCATCACTATATATTGTGACATTTGTACAACACAAACTACACATAGGCATGTTTATTTAATATCATTTCCCCTTGAAGGATTTATTTCATATGAGTTTCATGAATTACTATTATAACAAACAACTTTGAATTTTGTTAACAATCAAAATTGAAATAAATAATGATACCCTTTTATTTGTCATTTACCTTTTTACCAATACCTTATCAATCTTTTCCAATATTTGTGTGGTCATTATTGTCCACATTATTACTTCCAAATCACAAATTCATATTTGGTTTCAATTTTTAATCATTATGTTAGTGTCAGTGTCTTCACACTTCCATCAGTGATCAAATTGCTCTTTTGCACGCATATTAAGTGTCTCATTCGACCAACTGCATTCCATTTGGTCATGGATCAACTGATGGTAGTGGTTTCATTTTAATTTCTCTCATGTCATATACCTACTGGCTTGTTCAAAACCTTTTTCCAGTCATTTATAATCATTTCAGTTCATTTCATTCAGTTTTAGGGTTTAGTTTCACTAGGTCTTAGGGTTTGTCATCATGGCCATCCAAATTTGAATAGAAAGATTAGCAGGAACATGAGGAGGATAAATAAGTTCATAAAATCATAAATTTACTTTTGATATGCTCAATAAAAAAAAAATTACCTCTAAACTCTATTTTGAGGTGAAAATAGAGTTATTCCATTTTTTGCAAAAATTTTATGTAATTTAAGTGTTTCTATATGTAATAAGATCAGCAGTTGTTCCTAGTCATCTTGCCAACTCCTGCCACTGCAAAAAACAAAAACACCAAGACATTAGCCCATCAAAGTGCCAAGAAAAATCCAAATTTCTAATTGAAAAACAGAGTGTTTGAGAAAAGTGACTAAGAATTTATAAAAGTGGGTTTGTAATGAGGAAAAATTAAAGTGCATCATATATAAAGTAAATTCATGCTAGCTATTCATTTCATTGTGAAAAACATCAAGTGGAGAGCCAAAATCGCGTCTTGAAGGAAAATTGAACAAAAGAGGAAGAAAACACGGTTTTTGCAGCAAGTTTGTCTAGCGCTGCGCATCAGACAACTTTTCTCTGTGTTAAATTACACAGGCGCTGCGCATTGCGCCCAGTGCTTTGTGCATTGGCCAGGGAGGCTCCAAACTCACTCAATTTCATACCAAATTCTCTCAAATGCTCAATTTATCTCCTACAAGTAAGTGTTCATCTATCTTGAGCTGAAATAATTCTTCTTCATGTTTTATTCATGAATTTTGCTTCTTAAAATCAAAACCCTAGCTTGCCTTCATACTTTTCATCTCATTGCAAAATTTCATCTCATTGCCAAACTTGTCCCTTTTCCCAAACTTCATTGCACTAAAATCACCCATTAATTCCATTTTCCCTTTCCCTATTCCCCTAAGTAACTAATTCCCTTTACTAAACCCTAAGTCCCTCATGAGTCAAAGCCCTAGTTTCCCAAATCTTTCCCTTCATTCCCCTACTCCACTTCATTACTATTGTTCCATTTGCAAAATCTCTTCATACTCATCTTCGTTGTCCCCACCCATTATCATTGTTCACCATATCATCTTCACATTACATCATTAAGACAAGCATGGAAAGAAGCAGGGAATCAGATTTTGAAGAGGACACACTTAGTGATAGCTCAAGGGAAAGAAATGTGCAGTCCAGGAAGCCTCACAAAGGTGGAAAAATCATTAGGGAGGAACCTATCACCGTGAGTGAACTCCTTGCTTGCCCACTAGCCACCACATGTTTCAGATATCAATCCTGTTTTGAGTTTTGTGAAATGGTTGAGAGGGTCAAATATCATCACGAGTTAGCAAGGCAGTTTGTGATAAACATGGATAACAATATGGTGCATCTTGCTGGGGTCAATTTCACTCTTTCACCAACTATCATTGCAGAGGCCACAAGAATGCCAGATGTAGGGGAAAAGTGGAACAAAAGACAAAATATCAGTAAGTAGCATTATGAGCCTTATATCAAGGCCAAGTACCATGGTAAACTTAGTAGGGTGTTTCCTTTCAAATTCTTGGAGGACCAGTATGTTCCACTCATGAAACTTATCATCAAATATTTTACATGTGAGGGTAGGTTCTCCAGAGTTTATGCCTACCACATCATATTGCTTATGCACTTCACCAGGGTCAGAATGATGAGCATTCTTTATTTCATATGTAAAAACATAGAGAGGATGACAGTGATTGCAAAAAAAAAACCATATCCATAGCAGCTCAATAGTATTTATCATTTTTCTGTCATCAAAATTGTTGTTTTGCATCAGCTCACTCAGTTGGGAGTGTCATGGGAAACTTCCGTTGCCCATGAATGCTACAAGGGGCCTCAAGTATTTTCAGATCCTCAAGAGGAAGGTGAACCTTCCAAACAAAAAAAAGAGCCTAAAAGTAAAACAGAGGAGGTTCTTGTTCCTGTGTTTGTCACCTATGAGAGAGGCACAAGGAGTCTTTTTGTTGCTGCTAGGCGAGTACTATCTCCACCAGGGGTGGAAGGGGTCTCGTTTTCTTCACTGGACCGCAGGCAAATGCTATCTTCACCGGGGGTCAAAGGGGCTTTGCCTTCTTCTCCAGCTATATAAGTTGATCAGCATTCAAAGGGCAGAGATAAAGGAAATCAAAAGATACATGAGGAGGTCCCTACTGAAGGACAAGACAGGGATTTTGTTTTGATTGAGGAGGATGTCACTGATTTGGGCTCTCAAAGCTCAAGACTCAAGGACATGATTATCAAAGAGAAGGAGGCTGAAATACAAGCCTTATCACTTAACCTTGAGAGGGCCAAATGGATCATCAACTTTCTTGAGCAGGAAAACAAGCAACTGACAGATTAGCAAGCTTTTATGGAGCTACAAATGATTAGAGAAAATAGGCAAGAGGCAAAGAGAAGAAAAATCAAGATGACATACCTTGAGCAAGAAATCGAGAATGACCGAGAATCATGGTTGGAGAGGGTGAACATTCACCTTCAAAAGATGCTTGAGAAAGCCAACAAAGAAAGGAAAATGTTGCAACATATGGCCTATCATTACTTAGCTCAGAACAAGATTTGCAAAACAAGGGTAAATAGGTTAAAAGTTAAGTTAAAGAGAGCCTTGAGGGTTAAGAAAGAACAAGATAAACTCAAGATCTTGGCTGAAGCTTCATCAGCTCAGCAAAGCAATTAATGAGGTTGCTTCTTGCCAAATTTGAGGAAATTTTGGGAACTTTTTGTCATTTTGCAATTTTGTAAATAAACACAGGAAATTTCAACCGGTGGCGCTGCACATTGAGTTGGATCACTCTTTTGCCAAATGGCTTGTGGCTTTGGATTCAGCATGAAAAAACAATGAAACCCAGAAAGTTTCATAAATTTTGGAGAAGATATGGGTCACCTAAAGGGCAAAAAACACCTAAAAAAATGCCCTCTCTACCACTTTTTGAACCCACAGGAAGCAGTCTTGGGAGAAATGATTTTTGAAGGGGCAAATCAACTCCAAATCAGAAATTCAAAGTGTTCCAAAAAATAGACAGACAGAGCTTTCCAACAAGCTATCTTGGGCCTAATTTGGTGAAGTGAAAGGCCTCCAAAAGTAGCCTTGAAGCAGTGTTGCGCATCAGGCTCAGGGCGCTGCGCATCAGGCAAATTTTTGCCAACTTTGCCTAAAAACTCAGAATTTCACCCAGTTTCTTTTGTGGTTGACTTTTCTTCTTTTCTTGGTAAATGTATACATGTTATATGATGTGTTTGATGTAAATATTGATGAAAATCACCTCATGTGGTAGATACATCAAGTTCCAAGTGGCTTTGAACTATAATGAATTGGTTTCCTAAGTTTTAGAGGCAAGTTGTTCCACTGCCTATATTCCTATTCTTAGTTTAGATATGGTTGAAACCACCCCCTTTCTCATGGATTTGACCCTGATAGTTAGCATGAGTGGTTTCCTTGCCTATATTATGTAATTTCTTAGTCATTTGTAAAGGTTGGACTTTCGCAGAAGTGTTGGACTCATTGAATATTTTGTATCAGCAGTTTGGCAAGGAATAAAACTAGGTTTCCCAGTTATTTTTGTGGGATTCTTGTGACAGTGAGTTTATGTATTGTTTCTTCTTTGTAATGAGCTTTTTTGATGTTTTATATGTATCCACATCTCTCTCTTTCTTCTAAACTAAATGATTCAAGGTGAATAGATAAAATACACTCATTTCAGTGCTTTGTCTTGGGAATGCATTTGGTTTTCAATGTTTTCATTGTTTGAAGAGGATTCATAATTTCTTATGCCCTCCTCAGCGCCTCAACTTTCTAGTCTACCATCTCAAATCCATTGCTAGTACATAAACGCTTGTCTACCTCGCCCCATAGAACATGACTGTATCCCTGAGTTGATTTCTCGAACCCAATCTGCCTTCTCCAATTGATCCAGCAACCAAAACCTAAAATCAAACCAAAAACCCTAATCTTCTATACCTAGCGTAAAATTAGCATTCATTTTAGTCATCTCAAGCCCTAGTTGCCAATCTCTTAATTGAGATTGATAAGGAGAGAGCCCTCTCCCGACCTGGTAGGGCTAGCTACCAGGTTAAGCGTGGTTTGATGTTACCCTAGACCTGCCTTTTTCAGCCTGAGGTAGATTTAGGCACTAACACATTATATAAAACCTTTTGTATCTGCATTTCTTATCTATCCTATCCATAATTACTATTCTAAAACTATAATTTCACTATCCCTATCATCATTCATTATCATAATTATTACAACCTATCAAACTATATCTCTACCAATACATCCTTATTATAGCCTTGAAATGATTCTCATTACCAACCTATACACACATCTTTATAATAAACCATGAATTAACTCTTAAAAAAACGTGACATCCTCTCTATTTTGACCTCATATATTTAGCAATAATTGTTTATTTCATATGCTTTGTTTTCAAAACATATGTTATATTATGAACGTTATACTCTGCTACCTTGAAATTTTAATTTGAAAGTACCATACCACCTTACTACGCACTACAAACACCATACACTAATATGCTTTAGAACATTGATATGTTATCCTTCTCTCTCAAATTTGAAGACATTTCTCAATGAGATAAGTTGTTGGTTGCATAGGGAAAAGAATAGGGTTCATAACAAGTATGTTTTTATAAATTTTCCATGGACGTTTTCATTTTCAGTTTGTTCATCAGTGAGTATTGGTATAGATGTGTTTAAACTTAGAGTTCTTGTGAAACTTGGTAATAGCTATGGACATAGGCATTTTTAAACAATTGTGTTCTCTATATAATATATTCTTTGCAATAAAAGTCTTAAATGCATTTTCCATATGCAATAAAAGTCTTAAATGCATTCTCCATAGGTCAATATTAATATATGAGAAAGTTTCTTACACAAGGATAATGATACAAAGTTTATATAGATTTAAAAGTGTGTAATATAATGGTGACAATGGCAGTCAGATATGAACCTTATGAACTTGAAATAACTCATTTTCATTTACACTTAGAGTGCTAATTGATTCTTCAAATTCCAAGGTGGCTTGAAATTTTCTCTAAGTTTAAAGGCTACAACATGGAGGTTACAAGAGCATTTGCCCAAAATTTTGATGGTAGGAGTGCACAAGCTAGTAATCTAATTATTCTTTCTGAGCACTTATGGTCTCAAACCAATGGTTTAGAGAGGCACTCCTCAAGATTCAAAATGAAAATGTTGTGTCATTGTATCTAATTCATCTTTTTCCCCTATGATTTTTCATGGTTTTTTCTAATTCCTATCAATATTACTATGATTGCTTTGCATAATGGTTGAGATAATTATCTTAAATTGAAGCATGATAAGGAAATTGTTTATCACTTAACATATTACCTTTTTTTAATAATATTTACATTAAATTATTATTAATGAAGGTTTAATTGTGCCTAGATACCAAAGCTCCTGCACCAAGTCCTACGATCAAAAGAGGAGTTCATATGCATAATTGATGGGTATAGAGATCACCACGTGGACCAATTTAATGGATGACTTATACACAATTATGTTAAAGACATAGCAAGTTAGGTCAAGTGTTCTTAACCAGAACACAGTTCTTCCACTCATTTAGGGTTGATATATTGGCGCACTTCCACGAAAAACTAGACATGGTTTTTGCCTGTAGTGATGTTTTCATGCTTTCATGAGAGGCAAAACTTACCCAGACCGCACATGTGGATTTATCAAAAATAATTAACGCTTCAGCCCCAAAATTACAACAGTTTTCAAACTTCCAATTTCCTCCTCGATTTGCATGCAGATGAGGGCGAATCTCAAAATTATGGAACATGGGTTTTGTTCCCAGTATGCAAAATTGAGTAGATATCAAGTCGCTTTCCACCATGGTATGGGAGATACGAAAGGTTCTTTGGGGACAATTTGTTAAAAATGCACCATTTTTCTGAATTTTTGAATCGTGCTCATTTTTTAAAAAATGGGTTGTTACAGCCTAAATCTGTATTGTTACATGTATAAAAAGATAAATCATGGCCCTGTAAAATATTGAATTCATTAATATATAGACTCATGCCAAGTTTTATTTCAGTTCTATGTGCATTCAATGCTTGATTACATCTCTGTAACTTAGATTTATTACAAAGGGGACGAGATGATTGGTTCGGGTCCACTAATCCAGCTCGTCACTCCTTTCCCTTTGTTTAATCATTTAATAGGTTGCAGATCTAGAATTTGGTATTGTTTCTTATGATTTATGTGTGCTAACTGTGTTGATTGGTCTCATATCTAAGGGTTTTTCAAAGTAGAGTTTACATACTTTGTTTTGATATATATATTCCTCAGTGTTATATTAATTTTGTCTTGTCAGATCTGGAATGTTTATGTGTATGTGTGGTTAAGATCTATGGCAAGCATCGTAGTTATAATTCATTGGTGTGCTTAACCATTGCATGGACAGTGCTTATTAGGTGTGATATGTTCCATATACGCAATATTGAAGCAAATTTAACTTATGTTATACTCTGTCTCAATAGTCATTCTCAGAGTCTTGAATTTTGGTCATTATTTGTAATAATTGAGGATTGTCTCATATCTATTTTGAACCTGAAGTTTATAATTGATAATAAAAATAATAACTAATTTTACTGCACTCTGAATTTTGAGGTGAATCAGGCTTTGTTAGCAGCATCACTACTTGTATTATTCAATTTGTTAATAATTGACAATCAGAACATAGCATAAGCATTATGTCTTTGGCTTATGATATTTAAAGATTTTCCATCTATGATATTTTAATATAATGAATTAGTCTCTTTGTTGTATGATTACTCCACATAGACAAACAAGGAGTTGGATTTTGAATGCCAAAGTTATAGCTCTGTAATTTAGTTGACTTATTACAGATGCATTGGTAGTATTACGTAACCTTTGTTTTATGATATCTATCCCTTGTGTGTCATCATTTATGAATGAGTTATTTTCAGAATTTGCTTCTTAATTAAAACAGTGATCTGATTGGTTTGTGAGATTCAAGTGTTGAAAATGAGCACTAGGGAAAATAGTAGCGTTAGATATTTATTAATACTTTTGAATATGCTTATACAATTAGTGCATCAAGCTTGAAACAAGTGTATCATAGATAGATCTCCAACTAATTCTTTGGATTTTCACGGAGAGGTTTTTAATAGCATTATGTACTGCATCATAATAAGCTTGGTTTCTTTGAGTTCTATATTTCAATTGCCTTTCTCTTTGATTTATTAGAAATAATCTATACATTTTCTTAATGCTCAGGTTTCCAAATTGATCAATAGCTAGGGTTTGCATTTTCATAGTCAGAGTTTGATTTCTAATGGCCAGTAGTTAAGGTTTGCCCTTTAATTGCCACTAGATAGGGTTTTCTCCTCACTTTCCAATAATTAGGGTTTGTTTTCCAATTGCCACTAGTTAGGGTTTGCCTTTTAATTTCCAATAGTTAGGGCTTGTTGCTCAATTGTCAACAAATAGGGTTTGTCTTTAATTATCAGTTAAGGTTTGCTTTTCAATTGTTAGGGTTTTCTTTCAATGTTGGTAGATGGCAAGATTAATGTTTGTGATAGTTAAGGTTTTGTTTCTAATGAATGATTTTAAGTGCAAGATTGGAGCAATAATTGAATAGTACAGAAACTCAAGGAGTGAGAAATTTCTAGATCAATTAGGGTTTTATTTTGTAGGTTCCCAAAGTCCTTCTCTATCATTTCTAGTGTTGCGTCTCAAAGTCCACAAACCTGGATTGACATTAAATGTTGGTCCATTCATACACCCTATGTTGCGCCCAACAAGAAGAAAATGAAATTTAGGAGGCTGAAAAGAGAAGTTGAAGAGATTAAAGTGTTTGAAAGGTATATTAAAACTTAGAATGAGGTGATCACTAGGAAAAGTATGAAAATAAGTGAAGAAAATCAAAGATTAAGAGAGGAGAATGAAAAGTTATAAAAAAGGAAAACGCCCTCATATCAAAGCAAGCTTACCAATGGTGTAAACAAAGACAAGCAATAAAGGCCAAAATTCAAAGTTTGATGGTGAAATTACTCATATATAAACCAAGGAAACCAATACAAAGAGGGTCTACATCTAATGTGGATTTCTTCTTGAGAAGGGAAGGGACCTTGTAAAGATGAGACAGATACAATCTTTATTGCATGAGGACATGCAATACCTTCTCCTTGGGGAGTTGTTGATTCTTTGTTTTGTTTCCAAAAATCCACTTAAATTATTGTCATTTTAGCCATATGTATCTTATTTGCCTTCGATTTTGTTTACATTTTGTCTAATAAAGCCAAATAAAACCATAAAAAGATATTTAATTTTTTTTGTTTAGCAATTTCTTAAGTGTTGAAAAGTATTTTTACTAGCTTTTATGGGAAGTAATTCAATCTCGTAATTCCTTGTTCATTAATATATTAGTAGGAAGTTTAGATAAAATCAAGAACATAGGTTTTGTTCCCTTCATTCATGAGATGGAAAACTTCCTCTTGGATTCACAACAATCCACAAGTAGATGCTTGATCAATGTGTGAAATGTTACCATGCAAAGGAAAGTCACGTTGCCATGGCCAATAAATCTACCCCTATTTAAACAATTCATGATTTGGCACAATTTTGGCTACCACATAGGTTGAATCCATTACAGATGAATGGTAAATCATTTATTTATTTAGCTTATGGAGGATTATTCGCATTTTAGTTACATTTTTAATTTGTATAAATACTCATACAAGTGAAGGCATAGGGATAAAGTTCCTTCATTTAGTCAACTTTTAGTTAAGTGTTGTACCTATATGTTTCGTTATATATACTACAGCTCTAAGGTTCTACAATCCATAATTTCTTAGTGTTGCAAGACAAAGCTTGGAGGGCTCCCAATCTCTTGGCATGTGCACCTTTCTTTCTTGTGTACATAGTCTAGTTACATGTGCATCGTGTTGTTGGTAAGTATTTCTTTGTTTTCTCTTTAAATTCATGTTAAATATATATAAATTAGACTCTATTTATGTGCAACAATTATTTCCTTTTATTTAGTGTAGAATTTGCTTTTAAAACAAGTCTAAATCTTAAATTTTTGGGAAATGATTGGAATGGTCCACTGAGTATTGTTGCAAGCTTTCACCCATGGGAGTAGAATAGAAACAGTACAACCAAATTTTTCACTTCTTGAGACCCCAATGTATGCTTCATTAGTTAGCTAGACTTGATTCCATTACTTTCCTTTGATTTTATCCAGAATAGTTTATCAATTGAATCAATGCTAATTAGATTTTATTTACCAATCAATAATATCCACAAGTGAAAAGAGTAATGTTGTGTCAGCCTTTTGACGCATGGTATCCCACAACTTGGATTTCTACCTATGTAAGATTTGGTAGCCTGGATTGGAAATTATTAGTTCCATTTTGTCTTGAAAGTTACATTGATAGCTTAAAACCTTGTCTTCCTTTGTCATAGTTCAAGTAGAGTTAGTCTTGATATCAAAAACAAATCTTATTGTTTACAATATAGTGACTTAATGCATTTATACCTTCTTTAATCATAGATGTTAAGTTTGAATTCCATTCTTAATCAAAATGTTGAATTTCGTTTCTAAGCTTGAATTCAATTCTTAGTTAAAGTTTGATCTTCATTTTCTTTCAAAGTTTGTTTCGTGATATCATTAGCTCTCATATGTTCTTGATTTTAAATTGAATCTCATTCTTTACTAATCTTTTAAAATCTCATAGTTCATTTGAAATTTGATAAGAATCCGTTCAAAGTTAAGCTTAATATTCATTAAAGTGGCATATTAGGGAACTAAGTTGATTCTTTCACATATAGTGAGTGTGCTTTATCATTTTAAAAATTGTCTTAATTTATTCAAGTAAATTAAACCTGACAAAATCTTCCCCTTAAGGCATAAGATTTGGATCGGGGCTGGCCAACTACAAGAAAGATTGTACTTTAATTTTGCTTAGGGTTAGGTGGAGAGTGGTTCTCTCTTCTTTAATTTCAAGCAAAGCTTAAAAATAATTTAGATAAGTGTACTTATTTCTCTTTTATTGAAATGAAAATTGTTGTTTAAAGTTTCATGAAAGTTGTCATGTTAGATTATTGAATATGATTGTAATGATGAGCTGAAAAAGTACATGGTTGTGCTTGGTTTCTAGTTGTTATCTCTTTTAGAATGAAGGTTGTATATAGAAGTAAATTTTAAAGATATATGTACGTTGTGTTAAATATGGGATGTGTATTATTGTAGAGTATGTTGTATCAATTAGTCTAAGCCTATGGCTTTCCTTGTAGTTATGCTAGTGTATTAGGCCATTGATGAGCCAACAATGGGAATGATCGGCTAAGTTGTACCCTTGAACTTTCCCTTGATGGAGACCTTGAGAAGGGTGGCCAAGGCCATTTTTGTGACAATTCAAAATCTTATTATTTAGGGATTATGGGAATCTTGTTCCTTTTGTTTTAAGCTAGACTATTGGGCGTTCTATTTGTAAGTGTTTTAAGTTTAAAGTTTGAATTTGTAGTCCCAAAGGAGTGAGAAGAAACTCATGAAGATGTGGATTTGTCCATTGACCATATCTTTGTATTCCTTGAGAAGTTGGTTAGTTATTGGCAAGTTTTTTTAATGGCTTTAAAGGATGTTGAATATTTTTTATACTTCCGAAATATTATGGGTAAGTCTTGGCCATATAAAAATTAGTTTCAGAACTTAGGAGCAGGCCTAAGAAAATTTATTTGGATTTGTGGAAATTTGGGGATGACCCTTTTAATTTTGGGTTGTTATTGGAGTTTTAGAAATTTGAGGATTGATGGATTTATCCCCCACCCCTAGTCACATGGTCAATTGGAGTCATGACCAAGAGCTAGCCAAAAACAAAATTAAGGCTTTTAGTTGTCGACTATCATGTTATTAGGCCCCAAGTGTTGGGTGTTCCATCAAGAAACCAATGAAAAACCTCCAATACCAAAGGATCCCAAAGTGTATGTCAGCTTACGAGAATTTTTCATAGCACTTGACAATGCATTACTGAAGGGTGAGAGCACTAGGTGTAGAATTTTTGCAAATTCTCTACAAATCCACCTTTGAGATCTCTATAGAAAATGTGACTGTAGATTAACCCAATAATGCAATATACCAAAGCAAAATACTATAATCTACTTCTACTATCAATTTTCTTTACGGAAGCTTAAAGATCGAGCTTAATCAAAACTAAACACATATAACCAGAAGAAGAAGAATCAATGCACATGAAACACAGAAAATACTTAGGGGAAAGCCTCGGCTAAAAACCCCACTATCTGTATTATCATACAAGGTGGAAATACAGCAGAATTATACAAAGCCTTAGCTCTCACAGCTAGCCAGCTCTTAGTACAATCCTCCTGGATGCTCACAGGAAATCAAAGCTTCTCACAAGCCTTCTCCTCTACCCTCCAAGCTCCTATTTCCTTGCATAGTTACCTATGGGATGATCTCCTTCACCCAATGTAACACTGCTCTCACACACTGCTCTAACACACTGTCAGAACTGTGCAGTCCTCAAGGAACCTTACCTTGACTTCATGGATGAGTTTCCTTTATAGGAAAACACATGCAACTGGTAGTAACATGTCCTTGACATTTAGCTCAACTAGGTCTTTCTCAGAATAGACATGCATGAGTTTCTGATGAGAGAATCTCCAGTTATCTAAAGTACACTGATTGAGTGCATGCATGCATCAACTGACTAATAACTCACAATTAGTTCCACAAACAGTTTGGAACTAATTTAATTGGACTTAGCTCAGTAAACTGAGCTAACTAATTACAACTCAAATATAACTCAATCTTATCTCCTTAATTAAGGGATAATCTCCTTAATTTAAGGGATAACTCTTGCATGACTTCAGAAAGACTTCTAAGTTGAATTTCTCCAACTAATTAATCCATAATGAATTAATTAATTATTTTCAAGCAGTTGGTGAGACTAAATTCAAATTTAATTCACAATTTTAATTCAAGGACAAATTAAATTTGGAATATTCTGGATTCTATTTTTATCATTTCTTGTTGCTATTTTCAACACTCCTTCTCAACAAGAAAGGAATTCAACTCGATCCTGATCCTGAACATTTGGAATGTTCTGCATGCAACACTTCTCTCTAGTATTGTTGCTCCAGCAACTCCAGAAACAAAAAAACATCCAACCTGAATCAGAATGATGCCTCTGTCATGAAAGTCTCTTACTACTATTGCCTTTATCGACTGAAAACTCTGCACTTCTGTTGACTCAGCCTTTCTGCATTGTTGTCAATCCTTCTCTACGCTCTTCGGTATCTAACTGCTCTAGCCTCTGTCGCTTTGATCTATGACTACATCAATCCCACTGATTCCTCTCGCTACTATGTACTTTGGCTCCATAGTAAGGTATGATCCATGAGTTAAAACCTCTCAATGGACCCTACCCAATTTCAGCCTTTTTGGGACTATCACTCCACATCACCCCACCTCACACCTGGAGGTATGGTTGCATGTGATCCCTCCGTTGACTCTAATTGTGGCTCCTCCACAATTGTCTAAGACTTCTTCTGGGACTGCATGTTGAGAGGTAATTTAATCTCCCTCTCAACCACCAAGTCTCTAACATTTGCCTTGCTCCTCAAGGCTTTGCATGCATCTTCAACCTCAAGAGCATACAGGTTCTTGACTTGTGAACCGATCTATTTCACCTGTATCGTGGTGATGTGTCTAAGGAAAACCTTTCCCTTACTAAAAAACACATCGTAGCCTTTGTCCTCCAACATCGTGATTGATACCAAGTTCTTCTTTAGTCCAGGCACATACTTCACATCTGTTAAGGTGAAAGGAGCTCCATGCTCCCTCTGAAAAGCAATTGTGCCCACTCCTAAAACACTATACCTTTCATCATCGCCCATCTCTATGCACATCTTGAGGTCTTTCTCCTCCAAGGTACTAAATAAAATTTTATCGTCGGTCATGTGGAATGAGGCTCCACCGTCAAGATACCAACCACAACCCATCATTGACGTCACCATGCATGCGATGAGGGTGAAGTCCATTTCGAACTGAGAGGCTAATGCCTCACCTTCCGATCCTTCTGAGGATCCCTTCTTGGACTTCTTCGATGGGAAATTAGTCGCATAATGTCCCATCTCAATTTTTTTTCTTTTTTTCTTTTTTTCTTTTTTTTTTTACAGTATGATATGAATTCAACTTGCACCTACAACCCCGAACTTCAAACTTCAAATTCTCTTCTTCGTATATTGTTCATAGCTTCGATAAACTTAACTATGATACCATGTAGAATTTATGCAAATTCTCTACAAAGATACCTCTAAGATCTCTATAGAAAATCTGATTGTAGATTAACCCAATGATCCAATATACCAAAGAAAAATACTATAATCTACTACTACTAACAATTTGCTTTGCGGAAGCTTAAAGATCGAGCTTAATCAAAACTGAACGCATAAAACTAGAAGAAGAAGAATCAATGCACATGAAACACAGAAAATACTCAGGGGAAAGCCTCAGCTAAAAACCCCACTATCTGTATTATCATACAAGGTGGAAATACATCAGAATTCTACAAAGCCTTAGCTCTCACAGCTAGCCAGCTCTCAGTAAAATCCTCCTGGATGCTCACAGACAATAAAAGCTTCTCACAAGCTTTCTCCTCTGCCCTCCAAGCTCCTATTTCCTTGCGCAGTTACCTCTGGGATGATCTCCTTCACCCAGTGTAACACTACTCTCACACACTGCTCTAACACACTGTCAGAACTGCGCAATCCTCAAGGAACCTTACCTTGACTGCATGGATGAGTTTCCTTTATAGGAAAACACATGCAATTGATAATAACCTATCCTTGACATTTAGCTCAACTGGGTCTTTCTCAGAATATACATGCATGAGTTTCTGATGAGAGAACCTTTAGTTATCTGGAGTACACTAGTTGAGTGCATGCATGCATCGACTGACTGATAGCTCACCATTAGTTCCTCAAATAGTTTGGAACTAATTTAACTGGACTTAACTCAGTAAACTGAGCTAACTAATTACAACTCAAATATAACTCAATCTTATCTCCTTAATTAAGGGATAATCTCCTTAATCTAAGGGATAATTGTTGCATGACTTCAGAAAGACTTCTAACTTGAATTTCTTCAACTAATTAATCCATAATGAATTAATTAATTATTTTCAAGTAGCTGGTGAGACTAAAT
>APFE031279214.1:39956-54710 GCA_000404065.3 Pinus taeda
TAGGGGGGGCTCCCAAAGGTCGCAGCCGCCCCCCCCTGGACCCCCCCTGCAGCGAATATTTTACGGGCGACAATTGGGGTCCAATGTGGCAGTACTTTTGAATATAGAAGATAATCAGGCTCCACACCCAACACTAAATTCGAATTTAATTCACAATTTCAATTCAAGGACAAATTAAATTTGGAATATTCTAGATTCTATTTTTATCATTTCTTGTTGTTATTTTCAACACTCCCTCTCAACAAGAAAGGAATTCAACTCGATCCCGATCCTGAACATTTGGAATGTTCTGCATGCAACACTTCTCTCTAGTGTTGTTGCTCCAGCAACTCCAAAAACAAAAAAACATCCAACCTGAATTAGAATGATGTCTCTGTCATCAAAGTCTCTGACTGTTATTACCTCTGTCGACTGAAAACTTTGCGCTTCTACGGACTCAGCCTTTCTGCACTGTTGTCAATCTTTCTCTACACTCTTCGGTATCTAACTGCTCTAGCCTCTGTCACTTTGATCTCTGACTGCATCAATCCCACTAATTCCTCCCATTACTATGTACTTTGGGCTCCCATAGCAAGGTACAATCCATGAGTTAAAACCTCTTAATGGACCCTGCCCAATTTCAGCCTTCTTGGGACTATCACTCCACATCACCCCACCTCACCCCTGGAGGTATGGCTGCATGTGATCCCTCTGCTGACTCTAATTGTGGCTCCTCCACAATTGTCTAAGACTTCTTTTGGGACTGCATGTTAAGAGGTAATTTACTCTCCCTCTCAACCACCAAGTCTCTAACATTTTCCTTGCTCCTCAAGGCTTTGCATGCATCTTGAACCTCAAGAGCATACAGGTTCTTAACTCATGAACCGATCTATTTCACCTGTCTCATGGTGATGTGTCTAAGGAAAACCTTTCCCTTACTAAAAAACGCACCGTAACACTGCTCTAACGCACTGTTAGAACTGCGCAATCCTCAAGAAACCTTACCTTGACTGCATGGATGAGTTTCCTTTATAGAAAAACACATGCAACTGATAGTAACCTGTCCTTGACATTTAGCTCAACTGGGTCTTTCTCAGAATAGACATGCATGAGTTTCTGATGAGAGAATCTTTAGTTATCTGGAGTACACTGGTTGAATGCATGCATGCATCAACTAACTGATAACTCACAATTAGTTCCTCAAATGGTTTGGAACTAATTTAACTAGACTTAACTCAGTAAACTGAGCTAACTAATTACAACTCAAATATAACTCAATCTTATCTCCTTAATTAAGGGATAATCTCCTTAATTTAAGGGATAACTCTTGCATGACTTTAGAAAGACTTCTAACTTGAATTTCTCCAACTAATTAATCCATAATGAATTAATTAATTATTTTCAAGCAACTAGTGAGACTAAATTCGAATTTAATTCACAATTTTAATTCAAGGACAAATTAAAATTGGAATATTCTGGATTCTATTTTTATCATTTCTTGTTGCTATTTTCAACACTGGGTTGTGGGGAGGTCAGGTGTCAGGTATCAACGATATCTCAAGTAACCCCATCACAAATTTATGATTCTAATAAAACTTGATACATTTATCATCTAATGGGGACATGCCCATAAGTTAATGTTCATCGATCAAATCGAGCATACAGTCATGAAGCAAAGTTTTATGTTATTTGATGGCCTCATGACCTAATGCGCCAAAATGTTAGTAGTTGAAAAAGTAGGTCTTGTCGATTTATGGTTCATTATTGGCTATCGACTATCAGGTGTCAGGAGGTCAGGACTCCATTTATCATGTTTTCTCCTTTATACGAATAGAACCAAATAAGTTGTAGACATGGCATGTTGGCATGGCAAGTATGGATAACATGACATGTTAACATGTCACGTTGATGTGGCAAGTGGATTGGGTTTGGATGACATGGTGTGTTGAGATGTCGTTGATGTGACATGCCAATATGGTAAGGTGACATGGTTAAGAGGTACAATAGTGTTGAGGTGGAGGTGATGTGGATTAAATCAAATTCCATATAGTAGAGATTAACTTTTGGGTGATCAAGTATTGGGGAATCATGTTGTTAGTTATGAGGTATATCGCTTGATATTAACATATCCCAGTAATGTCTACTAGCTAATGGTAAAATGTTCATCCAATAATTATTGGCTTAATATCATCCCTTCGAATGTGATCAAGTATTAGGTATAGACATATTAGTTTTCATGATGTTAAAAGGTTAATATACCGGTAATTGGCTTCTTCTTCAGATACTAGTTGAACCTAGTAATGGTCCAACGTGTGTTGAGTAGGCCACGAGTTTGGTTGTGGACATGACACTGTATAGTAATGAGACATGGATGGGGTGTTGCAAGTCATATATGTGATAGATGAAATGGAATGAGATGGCAAAGAGATTTCCATGTGGCCATGGTATGGATGTTGGCATGGCACTTGGAGGGTAGATTTTTAAATGGGCATAACTTTATATACCCAAAGCTCAGTTTTGGATGAAATTCATATAGTTAGAAATATATTGACAAGTAGAAGAAGATGGTGGCCTTAGAAATGAGATTTAAGGTGGTTGAAGGAAGAAGAATTTTGATAGCTTCGTCTTCATAAATTAACCATGGACTTCGCGTCTAGATACCCCACATCCTTAATCAAGCTTTAAGGGGACTAGGTATGTTACATCATTGATCCGAATAGAAAATGGCATCAACCCATGGTATTCATCCACCCATGGAATTTACCCATGGTATTGTAAGTGGCATCCACCCATGGTATTCATTCACCCATGGTATTGTGACATCCACCCATGGTATTCATTCATCCGTGGAATTTACCCGCGTTGTAACCGAAAAAGGCTATAAGTAACAAGTCGCATTTTGTAAAAGGATAGATTGTCCACCACAATGTAGCTTTTACAGTTATTCTTCGTTTTAATAAAATAAAAATAATAAATAAATAAATAAAAATAAAAATAAAAAATTAATTAATTTAATTACAAAAAATGTGGTTTTATTTACGTGTGTCTCTTCATTTTTTTTCTGGCATTTTTAATTTTTTAGATCTTGGGGCCTCCCCCCAAAATCCAGATCATGTATCGGAGTGGTTACAATCATGGGAATGAGGGTTTAATGCATATTTAGTTTCACATTTTTGCAGCAATATTCACACACACTCAGGGGCATGTTGTGACCTCCAGGAGTATTTCTTTAGCCAAGCAGGAACGAATTTTTCTTTTTTTTTCATTTTTTCCAGAAGCTTTTTGCACGGCGAGTTACAAATCAATCTGAAACATTTGTGAATATATATATATATATATATAGATATAACTTCAGGCACATGTTGTGACCTCCACAGAGTACTTTCTTAGGCCAAGCACGAAGAATTTTTCTTTTTTTCATCTTTTTGCAAAAACTTTTTTGCGCGGCGAGTTTACAAATCAGATCTGAAACATTTGGTGAATATATATGTATGTATGTGTGTGTGTGTGTGTGTGTGTGTGTGTGTGTATATATATATGGATTCCTTACAAAAAATACCAAAATTCAAAAAAAAAAATCGGCCGAATCGGAGTCTGGATGAGGGAGATATCGTTGATTTAAAATCAGCTATGTTGTAAAAATTTTTCTGACGACAACTAGTGGACGGCGACTCTCCTATCATTGTTCATATTTTTTGTGCAGAATTCCATAACAATGATTGCAGATCTGATCTCCTCTTGAAAAATCACCCAATTTCAAAAAATAATGGGTCGAATCGGAGTTCGAATGTGGAAGATATCGTTGATTTAAAATCAGTTATTTTTCAGAACTTTTGTGATGGCAGAATAGTGGTAGCATGAATCTGAGATTCCAGAGTGTCTAGATAAGGATTTCTAACACATGGAAGGATGAAAAATGGTCATTATGTTTCCAAAAACAATTTATATTAAAGATTCTAAGTTATATTGGCTGAGTTATGTCCATTTTTATTCTGGAGCAGCATTCAAAGCAAGTTCCCTTTGGACACGTGCCCTCCCACTCCACTTTAGTAGGCACTTGCTTCACATTCATTAGTTTCAGCATAGCAGCATCTGTCTTGGGTTCTTTGGAGATGTTCCCTCCCACCCTAGGCTATGTAAACACCTGCTACTTCATCAACAATCAACATCACGGTTATGGGTCAACCGCATAAAATCCTTGTCATCAAAGTCCATTTGTTAGGTCGCACACTGTTAGTATCATAGTTGGTCACAAGCATTATAGGGTATCTCTATCCTTGGATATTTGTTTGTCATGGTTATGGGTCATCCACAAACCCACAATTCATCGAAATCCATTTGTGAGGCCGCACATTGTCGATATCACAGTTGGTCACAAGCATTACAGGGTATGTCTATCCTCAGATCTTCGTTCATCATGGTTATGGGTCATCCACAAACCCACACTTCATCGAAGTCCATTTTCTAGGCCACACACTCTCAGTATCACAGTTGGTCACAAGCATTACAGGGTATCTCTATTCTTGGATCTTCGTTCATCATGGTTATGGGTTAACCACATAAAACTCTTCTCTTCAATGGCTCTTCATATTCAACAAAGGCTTCGCAGGAGGGAACTTCACGCAATGGGGACCATTGTTTCTTAAGGAGGGAGGAATGATCCGAATAGAAAATGGCATCAACCCATGGTATTCATCCACCCATGGAATTTACCCATGGTATTGTAAGTGGCATCTACCCATGGTATTCATTCACCCACGGTATTATGACATCCACCCATGGAATTTACCCAAGGTATTTTAACTGAAAAGGCTATAAGTAACAAGCAGCATTTTGAAAAATGATAGATTGTCCACCACAATGTAGATTTTATAGTTATTGTCCACCACAATGTAGTTTTTACAGTTATTCTCCATTTTAATTATAAAATAATAATAATAATAAAATAAAACAAAATCCTTTGTGGTTTTATTTACTGTGTGTTCTCTCATTTTCTTTCTGCCATTTCAATTTTTTAGGACTTGGGGGCCTCCCCCAAAATCCGAATCAATCATCACTAATCATCATTGGGAAATAACTCTTAAAATCTTTGCACTAATGGCATAACAGAGAAATCAATTTAAATAATTCAAAAAAATAAAGAATATATTTGACTAATGTAAAACGTTACAAGAGAGGAAAAACTTTATAATCAAAGTTTAAGTAATGAAAAGTCAAAGATGAATTGATCACTATAGTACCATGGTCTTCTGTAGGGACTAATAATAGAAAAGTGCTAGTGGTTGAATTCATTCTTAAATCACCAAGATATTATTGCCCCTAACCATATTATTAGGTTAAGTGTTCCAATATAATTAATAAAATGTTAATTAATTTTTTGAAATCAAATTTTCTTTATAATTACATAATTCAAAAAATAGGGGTGGTATGAATGAGGGGAGTCTCCATGATCCTAGAGGAATAACGATAGCTTTCTTTGCTCGGGGACTTGGCCAAGATACAAATAATTGGGCAAAGTTGTATGCAATCATGTATGGACTCCTTCTAGCTAAATAAGCCAATGTAAGAGCATTACTAGTATTTGGAGAGTCAATGATAGTCATCAATTTAATGTTCAGGAAATACTCTCTTATGGGAAGCAAACTAGCACTCATCATTGTTTGATTAAAAAAGGAAGACAAATCCTTCTCTAAAATATCCTTCTATCATATCATATGAGACCTCAATGTGGAAGTAGATCAATGGTCTAAGAAATCCATTGAGCTAAGCCAAGGAAATCAAACCAAAATAGGGTGTATGAACTATATTTATTCCTTAAGGAATGTTTTGAAGGCGCACCAATCATATTAATTTCTACATTATTCAAATTCCCACACATCACCTTTGTTGCATTAGGATGGGAGAGTCAAGGACACATCATATCCTCCACTACTACCTGAACATCTATTATGTTCAAGGTTATTGAATGCAATGATTGTAAATAACGTAGGCTTTGTGGGATAATGGAGAGGTTGCGGTCTAGAAGTGGGGGTAAAATCGGCTCGTCTTTCAATGTATCTAATTACCTGATAAGTGTTTCTTTTGTTTATGGGCAATTTGCTGGTTCTCTCATCTCAATTTGGAATGCATTTCATTTAAATGTGATGGAGATTGAGGGTTAGATGTTGGATGAATCTTTAAAGTTATTGTTATGTGGGGAAGTGCATTTCATTTTGGTTTGTGTGCTTGTATTTTCCTATCTATCTTGTTCTATGTTCATTTTAGGATTGCCCTTTTAGGGGATTTCAGTGAGGAGATTTTGGGTATTGGTGTTATAGATATTTTCAATTCTTATGGCTATTTAGGGAGTCTTGCAACGTGTCCTCTATTTATTCTGACATGGTCTTCACATAGGTTCAAATATTCATTTCTATTTCCAAATTACATGGCTGCCAAGCATGGAAAATAAAGATGTGTTGGAATTCTAAAGAATTCTAAAGAAACGAAAGGATTTTATTCAATCCAATATAAGCTCACTATTCTTTGTGACCTCTAAAGTCCACAAGAATAGAATCACTACACACGTCACAACATGAAACTAACATGAGCTTGTTGGTGCAGTAGAAGAAGATGGCTGATATATTTGAAGCATAATGCAGCGTGAATCTTTTTGCAATGTAGTTCTCAACCTTTGAAAGGATGCTCTTGATCCAAAAATGGATCTTGAATAAACCTCTAAGTCTAAAAGACTTCATATAAGAGGTAAAGGGTGCTAATTGGCACAAATCCTTTGTAAATTAGAGGAAAATGAAAGTCGCAGTTTGCTCTCAAAAATAGTCTCATTGCAGAGATCTCTTCATTTTGAATCCAATGCAACTTGAATGGGCGAAAATGAACTTTAGATGAAGAAGTTATCGCAGGAAGAAGTTTCCCTTTATCCTTTGAAAAAGGGGAAAATTCCATTAAAAATGGCCTAAAAGGCTATTTGAGGAAATCTCATCGCATAAGGCAAAGAGGAGGACTTAAGGTTGGGCGGAAGGGACCCCCGATCAGCGATCTTCGCTGATCAAATCGGTGGATTAGGTCAGAGGCAGGCATATGCACCCATAAGGCAAAGGCCCCAAGCCGATGCGATAGTGCAATTGCAATATCGGTGTCGGCAATCCCAAAAGGGAAGGACCCCCGGGCCGTGCAACTTGCGACTGCAATCGCTGATATTAGCGGATCGGTGATCGACGACCCTCGATGCCGATAAAACAATCAAACCCGATAACATTATAAATGAGATTTGATATAATTTCAAGTCCAGTAAAAGGAAATTTTCAATGTAAATCACAATTTTCGTTAATAAACGAAATACAAAGGATAAAGCGTCGATGCAATGAAACCGGACCCGAAGGGGTTTATAAATGCCACTGCATATTATTTCAAGTCCGAAACAAGCGGGATTTTGGGAGGATCGAAGGCGGTAAGAGGTTTTGGCCAGGCTCCGCCTGAGCCCATACATTGGCTGCCATGTGTCCAGGCTGAGGAGAGAGAAAACCACCATTATCGGTTGGTTAACCCTCGTACGAATGAGCTGTTCGAAATGGATCTCAGCCGTTGCATCTAGATCTCTCAGATCAACGGTGGGGATGAGATAAGTGATTTAAAAGGTGGACCCGATGGAATATAAGGTGGTGTTCATAATTTTTTAAGTCTGATAGACGCGTTTGGGTGGATTTTTACAGGTTTTCTGTGTCTTTTCCTGTGTAAGCCGAGAACGACCATTAGTGGGCTTTTGCCTATGAAACAGTCTCGATTCCTTCTGTAACAACCCCTAATCATCAATCCACGCTACAAGCAGGCGTTTTGGTATATGATGAGGCGTTTTGAAAGCCACAAAGCCATAGAGCCAGATGGCCAGTCGAACAAACAGCGCAGAGAAGCCACAAAGCTGCAGGGGAATGATTGGACGCAGGGAAACAGCTGGGGAAGCCGAAAAGCTAGGAAAATGCCTCAAAGGAGCCCAAAGAACTCAATTGAGAAGAAGTGGAAGGCTGAAAGCAGTTGCAAAGCCGAGAGAGGAGAGAGAGCAGAAAGCTATTGCGCGGAGCAGCCAAGGGAGTCACTTGGAGGTCAAGTGAAAATCCAGAGAGCTGCAAAGAGCCAAAGAAGCCAGAGCCAAAGAGCCAGAGCCAGAGCCAGAGCCAAAGAGCTAGAGCCAGAGCCAAGAGCTAGAGCTAAGAGCTAAAGCCAGAGCTGAGAGCCAAAAAGTCGAGAGCTTCAAGAGGCGGGGATAAAATGGTGTCTAAACCCATTGTGTCTGTTTAAAACAGTGGAGTTGGGCCAAGAGCTTGTAAAAAGGACCTTGCCATAATCCCAGAGAGCCTAGTTGAGTTCACTAGAGCTCACAGAGATGTAGCCCAAGAGTTTTGGGTGAACTCCTAATTAAATTGTTGTTTTGTGTGTTTTGTGTTCTTGTTGCATTGTTTATTGTTATATATATGTTGTATCAACATAACAACGGAATGTTAAAAGCACATGAACAATTCTAAAATAGTCATAAGCATACACCTTTATTTCAAGCATATTATCAATTCTGCATTGGTTAATCATAAGGACTTGGGAATATTTAAGATTTGGGAGTGGGAGAGTTTCTTGTAGATTACACAAGAAGCCTAAGTGCCCCATTTCCAGATCAGGTGGTTTCAGAGCTTAAGTTTGATTAACCACACCTTCAAAGAAGGTTATATCATAATGCTTAATTGATAGAGAAAATATTGCTTGTCTGAGAGGTGTTTAAACAGTCAGAGTTTGATTGTATGCTTGTTGCAGACTGACTATTGTTTAAGTTTGCAGAGGTGAAGGGAAAGTTATTGATAGCTCAGTCCAGGAGGGACAAGAAGGAAGAAGGGTTGAAGGCATTCTTCTATCCCAAAGGACCTCAAAGCAATCCTTGAAGCACAAGAGGTTTGTTGCAAAAGGTTGTTGAATAAGCTCTTTATTACTCTTGTTTGAAGTTCTTTTGTTCATTGGCATATTGACAACTTCTACAAGTGAGTCCTCGAATTCTTCTTTCTTCATCACAAGACTCTTTGATGAAGACATGAAGCAAGACTTGTCCACCATGATGGATATGGTGAGAGAAATTTATGAGGATGGAAGGAAGAGAAGCAATTGCTTTCTAACAGACTACAGGAAATGGAGAGGTAACTTCATATTGCAAATATGAACCTAAAGAGGATGCAAGAGTTGGAGTCACAACCCTTTGTTGCCAAAGAAGCCTTGGTCAAGTATCAACTTGAAGAAGAGGTAAACCATTCCAGTTTGTCTTCAAATTCCTCTGAGAATGCTTATATTGGTTCTTTCGAAAAACATACTAGAGGCATCGATTCCAAGCTAATGTCCAAGATGGGCTATGAAAGAAAAGGCTTGGGTAGACATGCAAAAGGTATTGTTGAGCCAATAATGGTTGAGGAAAGGCCTAAGTATTTCGGTCTTAGCTATGGACAAACTTATGGAAAGTGTTCCAAAGTTGCCATGAAGGCCATTGAAACAGCTCAAAGAAGGGGTTGCATTACAGAGTGTGAAGATTGTATTCAGGAGGAATGCAATAGCTTGAAACATCAATTGCAGGACGCAGGTGTTCATAGGCACACACTTGAACCAAAGAGTTGGGGAGACTCTAACAGCCCTGAAGAAATTGATGGTGTTCCAAAGGGAGCCACTTCTTCATTTGCTTCACCTCCTCATGAAGGCAATAAAGGTGAAAGAGGTAGGTATAAATCTGGTTCTAAACATTTTCCTTTTGATTGTGGAAGGCATGACAAATTTCTACATATGTATGGGAAAAGAATTGCATGTTCCTTTTGTGGGTTGGATAACCATAATGTTTCTAGATGTTGGAAGAGAATGGCCACATACAGGAAACTTTTGAAGGAAAAGAAGCAAAAATCCAAAGGTCCATTGGACAAGGCAAATCATGTTGTCAAGAGGATGCACATGCAATGCACTTACTGCCATAAACAAGGACATCTTGCTGCAAAATGTTGGACTTTGAATCCAACAATGCTTCCACCAAAGCTGAAGAAAGTGGAAAGAGAAGATGGCAGAAATGGAAAGGAAGATTCCATGATTGATGTGTTTCAGGATGATTCACATGTTGATGTTGATGTGCAAACAAAGGTAGTACCTTTGAAAGGGATTGGTGAGGAATGGTTAGAGTTCTTATCCAATTAAGATTGCATGTCTATTGATGCATCTATTTGCATTTATTTGTTAATGGAATGCAAGTTGCAGGATTTTACCAAGTAGGTGAATAGAGAAGTTGAGCAGGAGACTCACTTTGTTGATGCAACATCATATTTCATTTCAGCTTCAAAAGTTCAGTGTGCTTAAGTGAAAGTTGAAGGATAAAATGCATGCATAAGCTTGAGATGCATGAACATAGGGATGTTGATGATTTCCTTGTATTTGAACATGTATGTATAATTAACTAAAGGGTTGGTTGCTCTGGAATGCATGTAATTTGACTTGGGGAAAGTTAACTTGGTCTCCAGGTTGGAGATAATTATGAAGTGTTTCATCTTTGGAAAAAGAGTCCTAATGGTCTTTTTCTACATGCTTGACTTGAGGGGTCATTTGTTTAAAGGCATGTTTTGTGGGCTTGTTATCTAGTCCATCATTTGTATGCAGATGTAAGACATGGAAGTGTTCACAAGACATGAAAATATGTTTCTTTTGTTGAAGCAGGGGTTTATGCCATCTAGTCGTTGTATGTGTTTCTGTTGTTGTTAACCATTTTTGTTCACAGCTTTTCAAACAGGTACAAATGAAAGTTTTGTGGAGCAGATGTACTTCACATTTGTTTGATCCACCTTGGATCAATGATCAAGGAAAAGAAGTTCAAACCACCTTCTATGACCATTTCAACAGAAGTTATGTAGGAAGGCAAGGAGGAAGACAGTTCTTCCCAAGAAGACTAGCCCATCCAAGAAGGGAAGTGGTCAGAAACTTTGGTTCAAACGCACTATGCAAGGCAAGTGTAGGGGGAGCTTGAAAGAAGAGGGTGAGTCACTCTCATTTACTATTCAGATCAGTATATCAGTCTTTTGGAGACCAAAAGTTCTTTTAGTGGGAAGGCGTGATCCAAAAATGGATCTTGAATAAACCTCTAAGTCTAAAAGACTTCATATAAGAGGTAAAGGATGCCAAATGGCACAAATCCTTTGTAAATCAAAGGAAAATGAAATTCGCAGGCTACTCTCAGAAATAGTCTCATTGCAGAGATCTCTTCATTCTGAATCTAACGCAACTTGAATGGGCGAAAATGGACTTCAGATGAAGAAGTTATCGCAAGAAGAAGTTTCCCTTTATCCTTTGAAAAAGGGGCAAATTCCATTAAAAGTGGCCTAAAAGGCTATTTGAGGAAATCTCATCGCATAAGGCAAAGAGGAGGACTTAAGGTCGGGCGGAAGGGACCCCCGATCAGCGATCTTCGATGATCAAATCGGCGGATCGGGTCGGAGGCAGGCATATGCACCCATAAGGCAAAGGCCCCAGGCCGATGCGATAGTGCGATTGCGATATCGGGGGATCAGCATCGACAATCCCAAAAGGGAAGGACTCCCGAGCCGTGCAACTTGTGACTGCAATCTGCAATAGCGGCGAATCGGCAATCAACAACCCCTGATGCCGATAAAATAGCCGGACCCGATAACATTATAAACGAGATTTGATATAATTTCAATTCTGGTAAAAGGACTTTAAATTTTCAATATAAATCACGATTTCTGTTAAATAAACGAAATACAAAGGATAAAGCGCTGATGCGATGAAATCAGACCCGAAGGGGTTTATAAATGCCACTGCATGTTATTTCAAGTCCGAAACAAGTGGGATTTCGGGAGGACCGAAGGCAGTAATAGGTTTTGGTTGGGCTCCGCCCAAGCCCATACAATGGCTGCCACGTGTCCCGGCTGAGGAGAGAGAAAACCACCCTTATCGGTTGGTTAACCCCCGTACGAATGAGCCATCCAAAATGGATCTTAGCCATTGGATCTAGATCTCTCAAATCAACGATGGGGATGTGATAAGCGATTTAAAAGGTGGACTCGATGTAATATAAGGCGGAGTTCATAATTTTTTAAGTCCAATAGACGCGTTTGGGCAGATTTTTACAGGTTTTCTGTATATTTTCCTGTGTAAGCCAAGAACAACCATTTGTGGGATTTTTCCTATGAAACGACCTTGATTCCTTCTATAATAGCCCCTAATCATTAGTCCACGCTACAAGCAGGCGTTTTGGCAGACGATGAGGTGTTTTGAAAGCCACAGAGCCCCAAAGCCAGATGGCCAGTTGAACAGACAGTGCAGAGAAGCCACAAAGCCGCAGGGGAATGATTGGACACAGGGAAACGGCTGGGGAAGCCGAAAAGCTGGGAAAATGCCTCAAAGGAGCCCAAAGAGCTCAATTGAGAGGAAGCAGAAGGCTAAAAGCAGTTGCAGAGCCAAGAGAGCAAAGAGAGCGAAAAGCTACTGCGTAGAGCAACCAAGGGAGTCACTTGGAGGTCAAGTAAAAAGCCAGAGAGCTGCAGAGAGCCAAAGAAGCCAGAGCCAGAGCTGAGAGCCAGAAAGTCGAGAGCTTCAAGAGTCAGGGATAAAGTGGTGTCTAAACCCATTGTTTCTGTTTAAAACAGTGGAGTTGAGCCAAGAGCTTGTAAAAAGGACCTTGCCATAATCCCAGGGAGCCTAGTTGAGTCGACTAGAGCTCACAGAGACGTAGCCCAAGAGTTTTGTGCGAATTCCTAATTAAATTGTTGTTCTGTGTGTTTTGTGTTCTTGCTACATTGTTTACTGTTATATATATGTTGCATCAGCATAGCAACAGAATGTTAAAAGCACATGAAGAGTTCTAAAATAGACATAAGCATACACCTTTATTTCAAGCATATTATCAATTCCACATTGGTTAATCATAAGGACTTGGGAATATTTAAGCTTTGGGAGTGGGAGAGGTTCTTGTAGATTAGACAAGAAGCCTATGTGCCCCATTTCCAGATCAGCTCTATTTATGACTTCAAACAATAAGGTTTCAAAGAATTCAATTCATGTAGAGTTCAAGGGAGAATAACAGGTCCATAAGTTGAAGGAATCAATGGAAAATGAGAAACAAAATTCCCTTATATTAAATGATACTCAAGAAGAACTAGAAATCTTCCATGTATTTCTTTAGTATTTATGTTTTTTTGTGTTATTAGGCTATTAGGTGTTTCTATGAAACACTCCACTTGCGGGTTAACTTGGAACATCTACTATAGACTCTTTTTTAAGCCTCATATCACTATTTATGCAAGATGGAAAACTTTGAACTATTGCTATATATGTGGGTGTTAACCTTGGTTGTAGCCTTTTGATTATATATTATAATGTTATGTTTTGGTGAAAATTTTATATAACTAAAAAATGATGGTAATTATTTTATAAAAAAAATCATTATCTTTGATTACAAACTTAATAAACTTTGGTAAATATTTCATACATGATTAGACTTCTAGATGATCCAAGCTTCATGCATGAAGGAACTACTTTCCTAGAAGTTTTCTCCAATTTTGAATTCACCCCAATTATAAAAATATTTATGAGAGTTTTGGATCGATACATATTCTAATTTTCTATATTCTCAAACTTTAATGAGGGAGAGAAGTTTGCTACAAGAATATGTAGCTCTAGGATAGCAAGGGTTTACCATATTTTTCTTGAAATATATAAAATTCAAAGTTCGATTTTGCATGATTTAACTATTTGAAATTTTAGTTAACATTTAATTTATTAACATACTAACTAAATATATATCTTTTGGATTAATAAAAAATCTTTAATGAGGGAGAGAAGTTTGCTACAAAAATATGTAGCTCTAGGATAGAAAGGGTTTACCCTATTTTTCTTGAAATATATAAAATTCAAAATTGATTTTGCATGATTTAACTCTTTGAAATTTTAGTTAACATTTAATTTAATAACATACTAATTAAATATATTTTTTTTTGGATTAATAAAAAAATTATTTTTTTATATTATTAAAATTCAATAATTAAATTAAATAACTTTAAAATTAATTTTTTTAAATAAAAATTAAATAATTTAATTATTTTAAAAAAATAACTATTTAATTTTATAAAAAATATTACATTAATTTCTTTTTAAATATTTTTAGATTTCAATGGCATTGTGATGCAAAAGAAACTCGAAAGTGATGTAATGCAGATGCTAATATGATTCATTCGAGGCATACAACAATGTAATTGGGCCATTAAATATACAAACAAATATGAAAGTATACTTAAAACTACGCAAATGAAATAATAAAATAAATGAGAGGTTAATATGAGATGTTAGATGATATATTATCAAGGAAAATTTTAAGAACCCCTTAAATTTATAAGTATAATAAATGGGCGCATCTCTATGGTATATAGGAAAATTCAAAGGCGATTTTGTCAATAATATAATATGTATATATAATTTTTTGGCGAATCTCTCACTAGGCATGGCGAATATCTTACTCAATTATAAAATCTTGTAAGATCTTGGTATTACCATGGGTTATCATAAACCTGGAGCTTAAAAATTACTATTAGTAATTTATAAAAATTAATAAAATTAATAGCTGATTTTCATTTTATTTTTTATTTTAACCAAGCTAAAATGTTTAACATACATTAAATTACAACATCCCTCTTGATCCACCAAGCCGCGAGAGGGATCAAATATTTTTTCACTCTATGCTAGTTTGCATATCACGATATTTGATAC
>APFE031279214.1:56281-114318 GCA_000404065.3 Pinus taeda
TGGTGAAAGATCAAGATAGACTAATGTAAATGGTTACCTTATGATTTCATCTTATGTAAATGATTTTTTTAGGGGTTAAATAGTAAAGAATCTTGTAATTAAATGTTTTGAGAGACAATCTCAATCAGCTAGTTTAAAAGGGGAAGTGGTTTCTAACTCCCCTAGGTTTTGGCATTTGTTAGAGAATCATATAATCAGTTCCTAAGAAGAAGGATTTGACCCCTCGGAGGGAAAACCTTGTTTTGCATATATATGTATTGATAAACAGGTCTAAGAATGGGTTGGATACTTGAAGCTTAGACTCATGAACTACTGTACCTGAATATTTGCAGAAATATGACAGACAGTTGCAACTATTTTTATGGGATTCTTGTGTTGTGGTTAGTGGCTCTGTTTTTCTTATGTTTTCTTTTATATTTTATTATTATACCTATCTAGCAGCCATCTACATTTCATCTTATGCTTATCTCATAAGTTTTAAAGATAAATCATCATTTGAATGCTCTGTTTTGTTTGGGATTGGCATTTCAATGTTTTCCTTCGAGATAAGTGAATTCATGTATCTTCTCACTTATTCTCTTTCATATGATTTCCTCCTTGCTATACTACAATGAAAGATCCATTTGTGTCACTAATTACACCTGCCTTGCCTCATTCTATGTCTGTAGCTGATATTTTGACCTGGTTAATAGACCATGTCTTTCTTATCAAGAAAAACCTAATCGAAACCCTACTAAGCTAATACCTAGCTTAAAACCCTAATGTTCTTGAGTCACTTTCATTGGCTTCGAGGTTGATTTTAGGGAGAGCCCTCTCTAATTTGGCAAAGCTAGCTGCCAAGTCCAAAGTTGGTCTCAGGTTACTTCCTTAGTCTCATTTCTCAACCTTGGAAAAACTAAGGAGTGCTAACAATAGTATCATAGCCCTAGTAGTAAGACTTTAAAAAAATTGTTAAATAATTCTCATTATAATTTAGGAATATTTTATTTAAGTAGTGACAATAATTTTAGATGTTTTTCTTATCAATGGATTATATATTGTCAATATATATAAATGTTCTATTATAAGTGATTTCACATTTAAAATTACCACTATTTATTATATATATATATATATTATATAACATTATTATTTATATTAAACCACAAAAAAAATATAAATGAAATTACGTGTTAAATTTTTTCTAAAACTTGAGTAATTTTTATAAATAATGTTCAAAAGTTACACATGAACTAAAAGTCAAACATGAGTTTTACACACTTACCTAGAAATGATTTTTTTTTTTATAAACAAAGAAATTTTCATAAATATTGAGATTATATGTGTGTATTGTTTTTCATAAATATTGAGATTTGACGTGTGTACTATTATGACGCTTCATCACATATAGATTTATTTTTTAGTTTCCATAAATAATGAATTTTTCATAAGTATTTAGATTTGATGTGTGTACTATTTTTCATAAATATTGATATTTGATATGTGTATTATTATGACACTTGGTGGCATACATAATTTTTTTGATTTTTTATTTTTAAAATAAATTTTGTTTCCGACAAATTCTATTTATAACCCCATAAAATTAGTCATTTCATCTATATGAGCTAATAAGAAAATAGAAATTCAAATTTCAAAAATGATTTTTTATTTTCAAAACAGTTAGTTTAATAGCTATTTTTTTCAAAACTTTAATAGACTTTATAAAATCTTTTTAATTTTTCAAAACTAATAAACGTTTTCAATACTTTAATAACTTTAAAAAAAAAATAAATAATTTTTCAACGCTAATTGAGACTCAAAGCATTTTGACTGTAAAATGATTCCAATATAACTTGTCATAGACACGTATAAAAATAAGAGTTGAAAAATAAATGTAAAATTGATATTGTATGTTGTTTTATTTATGTGATTAAAGTTAGATGCTACTTTAAAGTTTAAGAAATTATTATTGTAGGTTTATTAATGATTTGAAATATTGATTTTTTTTATATTTAGGTTAAAAAAAAAAATTGATTTCGAAGTATGATCTAAAACAACTTCTAATTGGTTAATAATTTATCTTCCTAATATGGAAGGAAATAAGTTCATGGCCTAATACCTACATGCATTTAGCAAGAGTGTAAGTCTACCATTTTACATACCACCAACGAGTTCTTTTTAGGTAGCCAGGTTTCGTTTATAGATAATGATGTTGTTACTTATATGGCAAGAGTAGAAGTCTACCATTTTACAAACCACCAACGAGTTATTTTTAGGTAGCTAGGTTTTGTTTATACATGATGATGTTGTTAGTTATAGAGGTTTTGAGATTATATTAACAAAGGTTAGGCTAATAACACTAAGTATTAAAAAAAAAAATATCCTACTTTGAAAAAAAAGTAGATGTAAAAAAATACAACAAAAAAAAAACATTGTACATTCCATCTTCCATTTTTGTCAAAAAGAGCACAAATTTGAATTCCCCAGACATATATTGTAATAGTGTATTCGATGCTCAAATTTAGCATTCACCTTTACTTATATCACGCAACATCTATAGAAATTTAAATTTTATTGTCTTTTAATTTACATTTATAACAATTTAGAAAATATCAATTATGTAAATATAAGATATCGAACATTGATATCATTTGTAGGGGTGGCAAGAACGTGGCGAGGGGATTGGGATAAAAAAAAATCCTGAGAATCAAGAAAAACATAAGTGTGGTTGGGGTTTAGGTCACACTTCCAACAACTTTGTTGAAACCTATGCCTTATATCAAGGTTTGATGCAAATTGTGAATCTAGGAATTCAAGAGACGATTGTTTTTTGTGATTCCTTAAATATAATTCATTATTTTTATTCAGGATCTCTCCCCATAGATACAACGTTATGTCAAATTTTCAAGATGATTTATTATTTGTATCAATCTGTCCCTAAGAAGAAATGTCTCCATGTTCTCAAATCAAACAACTACAAGGCTTTTCACATGACTAATTTGGGGTCAAGCCTAAATCAAGGTGAATGTTTGTGGAAAGGAAAAAAGGGTATGTCCTCATTCCTTAATGGTTAATCAATAGACTCATAAATCAAAGCGAAAGAATAACTCATCATGGTTTAATGTAACATTCTGATGATTCGTAAATTTTGGTTTCTATTAGATAAATATTAGTTAATGTACAAATAGAATATTATAGCATTTTATTTGAAAATTTCAAAATTAAAATATTGTAGATAATTATTAATACATACTCCATTTCAACTTACTTAAATAAATCATATATTTAAAATCAACTTTAACTTAATATCTTTTAATATAATACCTATTCTTGATTTTTATTAAAATAAAAACATTAATATCATTTAGACATCATTCACATCGTTAGAACCCTAAAATAAAACTAATTTGTAGCTTTTTAAAATACAAAAATATAAAAAAATATCGCAGTCTTGAGTCATGCATGTTTTTATTATTTAAAAAATAAAATGCACGTGGGTTTTAACCATTGTAATATAATTTTTTATTTATTAGTCCTTGTCGTTCCGGCATGGACTATAGTAATCGAAAACTATTAGTTTAGCATTAGTTGAGTTGTTTTTTGTCTTGGCTCATCAACTATAAACAAAGTTTTTATAGACATATCGATTTATCAGGTTATTTGGCCTCTTCTCGAGGACCGAAGCTAATCCAAAGCTAAAAGAATAGGTTATAATTTTTTTGTTTGTTTCATATTTCCAAACTTGTAAATACTACTTAAACTAATGTTAGCATTAGTCGAGGGCATTAAATGTTCAAGAACATGCTTGTATATACAAGACCAAGACCATCAGGACATAGCAGATCAGGTAGCTGGCTACACCACATGGCGGTTGCACAGCAATATTCAGTGCATGTTTGTGGCGTGGCATGGCCAGGCAAGGCATGTTACAGTGCGCTAGACATGCTTCCATTGTCAGTATTTCCATTACTATGGACATGCTTCCATTGCCAGTATTTCCATTACTATGGAAATTTCACAGGATCTGCGTCACCTGATGAGCCTCCAATTCCTGCAAAACGATCTCAATATTCTGAGCCAACTGCTCGGCCTGAGTTCTGCTGAAGTCCTCCAACTGCTTAACCTGAGTTTTGTTGAGTCCTCCCTCTCCTCCTTTCCATTAATCTTGCGCAAGCTTCCCTTATTTTCTAGATGGAAAATATTTCTGGGGACGCCATCCATTTACAATTTCTAGTCTGAAAACAGTCTCTTCAAGGATCTATGTCAGGTATTTTGCATTTCGTTTAACTTGAATTAAACATGGGTTCAATATTCAATGGGAAAATGTTGTAACTTTGGGAAAAAAATTAAGCACTCATCGTATCTTGACAACGCGCTGAGAAATCCAATGTTTCCCTTAATGTCGTTTCACCGAGGTGCAATTCATGCTGGCTAATATAAGTAGATGTTCTTTGAGGCACAAATTCATTTAATGAGTGCCCATTGTAGGTTACAACTCCAGTGACCTGTAAAAGGAAAAATATATAATTTTTCTGTAAGAAGTAGAGTCACATATGAAAACTTGTTAAACGTTGATGTACTAAAATATAGATAGCAAAAAAATTGGGCACATTTGAGAGTAAAAAACAATGTCGAATTTCTTAATCCATGTATTTAAAACTTGGATGGCATTTTTTACAATATTATTTTACTAAAACTTGGATGGCATTTCTTATAATATTATTTTACTAGAATAGATCCTAAACTTACTGTGAGATCACGATCAGGTTTCCAGCCAGCGTTGTTAGCAATGTAGTTTTTCCAGCACCAGATGGACCAAGAAGAGGTGCCATTCTGAACAGTTCAATGACGTTTCACGAGAATGGAGATTGTCTCTGAAATGGCTGAGCTATCTAGGAATAAAGGGCATATGGAAAACTTACCTAGAAGGGTTGATGATGACACTGATATCATGGAGGATTGTTAGAGTCATCCTCTTTGACAACAAGATCTTCATGTAGTTAAGCAATCCCTGCACAATAACACCATATTTTATGCGGTCAAATGTCATTGTGTCAAGTTGTCAATATCAATCTTACCTCATGTCAATAGGATGTTTAATCTTAAACGGTTGCCATTAGAGAGTCCTGGATCTCTCTGCTCTTCTCTGAAGGCATAGAATTTGTTGTCCTGGATCTCGCTAATGTTCTTTAAAAGCATTATGTACACATGCTTAGGCTTGAGCCTCCTCTCTTTACACGGTGACACTCTATCACAACCACTAAGCTAGGGTCCAACAGCAAAGTAATCAGATGATGCCCAAGTGATTTTTTACTTGGCCTTGACTGAACCTATTTCTTGAAGGTATTAGAAAACAGAGGAATCAGAAGGCTGGAAACCACTGGTTTTCCTTTTATACTAACTATAAAAGATAAAGAAATAGATTCAACACTTTGTTACAAAACCATACCACACTTTGATATCAAAAGGAGCATGTAGCTCAGTGGGAGAGTAGTCAGTCTTGCTGATCGAAGGTTCTTGGTTTGATTTCCACCCTGTAGAGCTTCTACGAAAGTGTAATAGCGGAAAGGCTTCAACCAAAGTGTTGAGAGTGACTTGTAATAGCGGAAAGGCTTCAACCAAAGTGTGGTTTGAAGAAGAGGATTGGAAATCAAACAACCTTCCTCACAAAGACAGGGTTCTACTCCTGCCAACCTTTGATTTTAGGGTTTTTACAAGGCAATTCCTCATCGCAACCACTAAACCACAACCACATTGTAGTATAATTCAACTAACCCACAAGGGAATATATCCAGCAAGTATTCCATTCAACTAAACCAAAAGATGATTTTTTCTTCCAGACAAATTATATGGACTTGCATGAACTTATTTATTGAAGCTGGCTGACAACAGAGGAAACTCAAGGTGGGAAACCACTGGTGCGCGGCTGCATGAACTTATTTCTTAAAGGTGGCAAAAAACAGAAGAACCTTAAGGGTGGAAACCACTGTTTTTTTTTTTTGTTTGTATATTAGTAAAGATAAATAAATAGATTCAATACTTAGTTGGAAAAGCAATCCACACCCTAATATTAGAGGGGCATACTGGAAATATGAATTCATGCCTGGATATCACACATGTCCTGGTTTTGATAGTCCTGGCTTTCATTTCTAATGTGTCCAGTTGTAAATATTTCTAACGTGTCCAGTTGTAAACATGATATCAGATTTGGGTATTGAGGTGTTTTTCTAGAAAAGGATAGCCAAGTGCTGGTGTTGACTGTCTGAGAAAAGAAATTTGTCGTGAAAGATGCATGTAGCTCAGTGGTAGTGCAATTTGGAAACAAATTGCAACTGCGGTTATTTTTATAATGATAAAAAAATTTAATATAATATTAAAAAATTTGGTTTCTAAAGAGAAAATTTGTTTGTAATTATTAAATATATTAATAGTATAACAAATAATATTAACATAAATGCATTTTAAATACATATTTAGCAAACATAGTCAGTGATCAAATTTTTAAAAATACAGATGTCTAAAAAACTTAATTTTTTTTTTTAATTTCACTCTTCTCACGCTCACTAAATCTATAATTAAAATGCAACTTAACCTAATGCTTCAATGGTCCTCTTTCCTTGGTCTCAACTAGACTTCAGACTCCTATATAACTGCCCTCCAAGTTCCAAATCTCCTTTCGACTAGATGCCAGACTCCCTCGTTTTTACCTTAGCTCTAGGGACTTAACCTTTCTCTCTATGTGACCAGACTACAGCCAAGAATTTAACCCTCGAGGCGCTAGGCGCATTTTCCTTTTTAATCTGCACTTATACCTTAGCCCTAGTTCGAGTGCTCGAAGAAGTTCGGAATTTACATACTCGTTTTTCTTTGGTCCTGGATATGTGGTGGAGGCCAAATCTGGGGGTCCAACCTAATCTAGGGTCCCAACAATTTTGTAACGTGCCACTCCACTAGGTCCCAGAGAAAACAGTATGGATCAACTGTTATTGAGAGGTGCACAAGAGGCATGTAGCTCAGTGGTAGTGCAATTTGAAAACAAATTGCAATGGAGAAGGTATTATTCCCCAAGTGGATTTAACGAGCAGGATTACCTTTACTAGCACTCCAAACTAGAATTAATTCACAAATATATCGTCAGGTGCCTCACCTGGATTATGTTGGCAGTAAAATTCAAAAGAGTAGTAAGGGCTCTGCCTTCGACGTGGGCATCTGCCTTAATGTTCAGGTGCTCAAACCGAACTTCTATTGTTTGCATCACAATCCCAACTCTGTGCAACCAAAAAATTGCCTCCATCATTGCAATTCCATGACATTAGTATAATTTCAACATAGCAAAAAGCTCAAACTCGACACTAGATATTATGCTTTACCTGTCAATCCTCTGTTTGAGCTTCGTCAAAGAACCGCTCATTGTCCACTTCGGCCACCTACAGCACTCTCTCAATGAGCCTCTTGCGAGTGTCATTGGAAAGCATGGTGACATCTTCTTCGTGATATTTGAAACTCCTGGCCTTTGCAACTTCGCTTAGAACAGACTTCCTCAGCCGATCATAAGTTGGGAGCTTCTCAAGAGCAGCCCATTTGAGGGCCTCTTCATCTTCCTCTACATCGATGCTCCTTCTACTGAAAGACCCAAATAATGTAGTGTCTTCGCCACTCCATGCACTGCTCCGAGTTCGCCACAACCTCCCTGATTCCAAACGCACAGGCACAACCATGACCTTGCAAGCCTTCAATCCCTTCAACAACTTTTGTAAGGAAACCTAACAAAAGAGCATTGAAGTCACTAGCATGGACAGATATTTGAACGTCCTCATGTAGCTAGAGGTTTACAGAATGAGTCAAGCAAACAGATGCTTCATGCCTAACATTATCTGTACAAAATGTTTTTCATGCTTAGCTTAGTGACATCCACTAAGCGTGTAACTGGTAGTGTGCCTTTCCAGAAGATTGTGTGCGAAGGCACAGGAGAGCTGGTTATTATAGAGATTACCTCATTGTCGTGCCATTACCTCCCTTACGGACTGCGTCATCAAATGGCCCACCATTACCATTGAAAGGTCGGGTGGCAAAGAAAATGAAGAATGTGTGGGAGGCAGAGGAGAGAGCTAGTACTATACTTAATACCCAACCTCATGCCCTTCCGACGAAATCGTTGAATGGCTCACGTTTCCTTTTGAAAGGCCGCGTGGTAGTTAGCATACTATTCGCCCCGTGTCAACATTGCAGTTTGTCGTCTGGGAAGAGAGAGAGAGTGACAAAGACCGTTGAGGAACTATATCTTGTGTGTCTCTGTTTTCCCACAGAAATAGTAATACTTCGTAATTGAAGGGCTCGATCTATGAATTGGACCTTTGTCGCATCACCCCAGCATTCTGAGTTAATAAGGAATATCGGTGGGGACCTACCATCGCGGGGATCATCAGGACAGACTATCGGACCCACCATCTCAGGCGGACCGACATGGGTTTGTTCCTTTCTCGGTGGGTATCTTTATATATCTGCAGAACTGGGCCACCACCTGGATTGCTTATTCCAGCTACCCTTCATTGAGTCGTATTGGTGGCAAGAACTCAACAGATAATAATTTGCCAGAAGAGCAATACTCATAAATATTTCGGCCTCGTGCCCTACCTATCATTAATGATATGTCTGAGGTAACGAACATTTAGTTTGCTATTATTATTTTTCATCTTTCTAACTCATGTAATAAAATGTTGCAAAAATACTATTAATAAAGGAAGGAAATTAAGCCAGACCCATTGGATGGGTAATCGATTTCACAGATGAAAATGCTTAAGATTTTCATTTTTCCTAATCTTCCTAAACCATAAAACATTATCAATCACACTTTAAACTCAAGTGGCAGATCATTACAATACATTGTGTCGGTAGAGAAATGATCCACGTTGCATTGCAATCTAATGAAACCCCTTTGCAATATTATATTTCAATATATTGATAAATGTCGGCTACCTTGGGGTACCGCAGCTTTTGCAAAGGGATATTTTGATTTCGTATCTCACAATAAATTTTGTTGGTAAGTTGCCGCAGACTTAACGTCATTGAAATTAGCGTGGCAATTAATTTCGTATCTCACAATAAAATAAAATTTGCTGGTTGTTGGGTGTGAAGTTCTCACGAAATTTTTTGAATAATAACCTAATAAGCATGATAAAAGTATCCCCTTTTTTCTTTTTCAAGTTTTTGGGTCACTGTTGGTTGATCCAATTTTTGTATAACTCTTTCCATTTTGGCATATATTGTACTAAAGGCTTCGTTAATCACGAGATTATCAACAATAACATATTAAATTCGATAGTTAATCAGATCAATATCTGTTAAATTAATAACAGCACAATATTTGTTTTAATTCGAATGTTTATCAATGTTTTACAGGAGGTGCAGCGCTGGAAAAATGCAGGTGACTAGGAAACTGGAGATAATAATCTAAGCTTATTTTACTCTTGTTATCTTGTTGCTAGAGTCAAGAACATATCAAATCAAGAGCAATCCAAAAAAACATTGATTTGTTCAACCTGACATTACGATCTAGTTGGCTCTCAAAACAGACTAATTTATGCAATGTATCTCTGTAAACTGTTGCAGCATATAATATTGTTAGACTGTGGATACTTCCCATACTCCCTGCTCAAGGCAAGGACTAGCTGCCATGCACCCTGTCTTGTTTTTTTAGATTTGAGTCTCATCATGAACAAGGGAAACTACAAAATTCATTGTTGAGATTCCAAATTCATGTGATGGAATGAAAAAACTAAAAGGGCTATTTTATATTTTATATTTTTCATGCGTGCAAATATGTTCTCAATTTTTGAAGAGGAAGAATGCAAAAAACTAATGAAGTTATAATGAAAAACAGATTCTCAAGAAAACCACTTTCTTCAAATTCATTTTCTTTCGAGATTTCTACCCATGGATTATACATTTATACTTTTTTATATCTTTCATATGGGTAAATGTCAACCCTATCTTCTAGGTTTATAATATCAATATTTTAATTAGATAATAAGTTATTGATTTATAATTGAATTATAGTTTTTTAATTTTAATATTTTAACATAGGTTTATTGCTCGATATTTTTGTAAAAACTTGAAAAAATGATATTAAAATAAATTTGAATGGGGAGAGGATGAGGATATGTACATCTTCATAAATTTAACAATCAAATTGTTACATTAAGTTAATATCTTATTTTACACAGAAAAAGTTTCATATGTTATTTTGACATCTAACCAAGTTGTGACCTTGGTCACAACATAGCTAGACACCAAACTGATATATGAAATCCCTTATTTGTGAGACAATAGACATATTCTATACAATGATTTGATTATGTAGTCTACAAAGGTGGTATTTTATGAAATTTGCTTATTAAGGAGGATACCATAAAATGCACCAAACTGATATATGAAATCCCCTTATTTGTGAGACAAGATATAAATTCTCTGCAGTGATTTGATTATGTAGTCTACAAAGGTGGTATTTTATGGAATTTGCTTATTAAGGGATACCATAAAATGTAGTACTTCAATTTTATGGTTCCACTTTAATAGACAAAGGAAACAATAAGTTTGGTTAACTCAAAGACTTGTTATCAACCATAAGGTTGTTGTCAAGACAAAGGTTGATCAAACAACCCTTGGGAAGCACTTCCCCTTCTTGTTAGGATATTCTGACACATAGGAAATAATTAAGGACAACTTGGTCTAGTGTATAGTTAGGTATAGTGTGTTTGTTTATTATGTAATTTTTGTAACTTACAATCTGACAGTCACGATATGTTCTAGACATGAAGTGATCTGATGGTTCATTCTCTCCTTGATATTCCCAACACTTGATCTGTGGCTTAACATCCGATTGGTCCATGATCTTTATTTAAAGAACATGGAGGATCATTTGTTAGGTGATCGTTCATGAGAGAAGCTTATGCAAATTTTCTTTCTTTTACATTAATAAATTGACTGAAGTGGCAGTGTTGGTTCATGCCGTGGACTATTTCCCTCTTTGAGGGTTTTAACCACGTCAAGGATACTAGTGTACTGATCTGTGATCCATTTGTGAGTGATGTCCTTTGGTGTTCTATCTAAGGAACTTACCCTATAAATTCCTACATGGTATCAGCGCTATTCAAGGGCCGCGTCCGTTGGTGATCCAAATCTGAAGTTGATACAACTACATTCGACTATCGTTTCCTAGATCTATTGTTTCTTACTGCTTTTGAGCCAAGAGGACTGCTCTATTATGTTAGGAGCATCTGTTCCAGTGGGGAACCCCTTTTGTTTCACGCGAAAAGGTTTTCGGTAGCCCTAGCTACGTCATGTTTAAGATCTAGAGGTATACAGTCTTTATTTGCAATTATAGTTATTTATCTCTTTGTTTTATTTCGGTTTATAGTCCTTTATAAATTTTTTATTATCGGATATATACCTTTCATTTCTTCTTATGCTCTTTGCCTCGTGACTTTGTGCGATCTGGGAAAACTAGAAACAGAAGAAATGATTTTTCTCATGGGTATGCTCTTTTCCGTTGTGCCTTAGTGCGATCTTAGAAAACAAAAAACATTAAGGGAAATATATAGTTTCAGTCCAAAGTTGACTTTAAGCCGTAAAGCTTGGATTACTTTTGCGTTTTCATTTTGGTTTGTGTGGTTTTTTTTGTTATGTAGGCAAAATTGGGTTTTTCAAGTAAGCATGCACTCCAAAGCTTCAGTGAGCAAAAAAAAAACTTTCCTCTTTTCCAAAAATTATTAACCTTTTAAACTAGCTCACTCGGTCCAAAGTTACTTTATGTAAAAGTGTTTTCACCCATTATAAAAAGTGATTCACTTCATCTTTTATTTAAGTTACAATTTGGTGGATAGTTCATAAAGTACCATTGTAAAAGTGACTTTCACTTATTTATAAAAGTGGGTCACATAAAGTAATTTTTTTTTTAAGTGAGCTAATTAGATTAAGTCTAGAAAGGGGGGAAGGGGGGTTTTTTTTTATATAACATTATCTTTCACTTCCAACATTCACGTAGTTTGTCAGTATCTTCAACAACTTTTCTTCAAAAAGCCATAACTTCTTCATCTGAAAGTCGTTTTCAGAGCCGTTTTTTTTTAATCAGCCTATTTTTTCGAGATATTTCCATTGGAACACTTAGTTTCAACATCTACAGCTTTAGTTTCTTTTAAAATGGAAAGTTCATGCCTAGTTATTCTTGACAGCACCAACTACTTCCAATGGTTATCCTACATTATGGATTTACTTAGAAGTAAAGGTCTTTATAAAATAGCCTCAGGCCAGGAGTCTAAACATAAAGATGAAGATAAGCAAGCCAAATAGAAAATAAGCAAGATCAAGCACATGGGTTGGTAGGGATGTCTATTTCTCCAGACCTTAGATTCCATATCGCATAAATTGATACCCCCGATGAAGCAATGAAATAACTCAATAAATTTTTTGGAATTAAAAATGAAATTAGAGTCCATCAACTCGAAAATAAGTTGCTTACGTTGGACCCCAATAATTTTTCTTCCATTGAAGATTTTGTTTCCAAGTTCAAGGCCCTTAGACTTCCCTTGGAATGTGTTAAGGTTAAGAAATAAGATGGTAGCCTTATATATTCTATTATTACTAAATTAGCACCAGCCTACTCTGTGTTTGTTTCCACTTCCATTCTACTAGAGAAGCCTTTTTTTCTCAAGGACAAGACTACAAGTCCCCCTCTTTAGATGTCTTTTGTGATTATTTAATACGAGAGCAAGAAAAACTCTTACATCTTAGTCTTCTTAATACTGGAAACTCTTCTAAGAAAGCCTCAGTAGCCCAACAACAACCAATTTCAAAGAATCGTAAGAAGTAGCATCCTAAAAAGAATGGTCTTAAACCAAATAAGGGTCCTAAGCAATTTCAGTCTCACAACGAAAAATCAACTCAACAAAATGATAAGACAACTAAAAACAGAGTGAAGAAGACTGATAGACATTACAACTTTTGTAATTGTGATGGCCACTTAGAATCCAAATGCTTTAAGAAGATGGAAGCCTTGGAAGCAGCAATGAAGAAGCATAACATCCATTTGTGGCACTCTTCAACTTCAACTTCATCTTGAGAAATAACACTTTATGCATGTGGTTTTCAAGCATCTCGGTCCGGTTATGCACTAAATGGATCTTCTTCTTCTCATTCTCATGAGTGGCTCATTGATTTTGTAGATTCTTATCACATGGAAAAAAACAAAGCCATGTGTTCTTCTTTAAATGATTGTAACACCAAAAATATTTATGTTGGTGATGATAGATCCCTTAGTGTTGTATGGATTGGAACTATTCATCTAGACAATGGTCAATTTAATGATGTATTATGTGTTGCTACCTTATCCTACAACCTTCTATCTGTATATCAGATAACTCATTCAGTTGAAAGTAAAATCGTTGAATTTTCACCTCATGATGTTGTAATTAAGGACCTAAGAGATCCTAGACAAATTTTAGCTACTGGCATTGCTGATGATTCTACAAGGTTGCATAAGTTTAACAACTTTGGGTCATCAACTCTTCCCTCGGTATTTGTTTCTCATAATGATGAAGTGAGCAAAATTTGGCATGAGCGATTTGGTCACTTAAACTATCGCTCCCTTCAAAATCTATGTAAATAAAATATGGTGACAAGTCTTCCTATGGTATCTTGCAGAGATGCTATTTGTTCTGGATGTGTACTCGGAAAACATCATCGAGATAGTTTTGAAAAACATGTCTCTTGGCATGCCTCAGCCCCTTATAGCTTATGCATAGTGATTTATGTGGTCCACTTCCAGTTGTTTCATTCTCTGGCTACAAGTATTCTTAACTTTCATTGATGATTTCTCCAAACGCGCTTGGGTAAACTTCTTAAAACTCAAGAATGATGTCTTAAACATGTTCTTGGCCTTTAAGGCCTTTGTTGAGAAATAATCTAGACATCAAATTCTTAAGCTAAGATCTGATAATGGCGGAAAATATGTTAACAACAAATTCAACAACTTTTGCACTAAGCATGGAATTAAATTGCAACATATTGTTCCATATCCTCCACAGAAAAATGGTGCAGCTGAAAGGAAGAATCGCACCTTAAAGGAAATGGCTAATTATATGCTTCAATCTAAAGGACTTAGTCTTAATTTTTGGGCAGAAGCAATTAACCATGCAAATTACATAGTAAATCTCACTCCTACTAAGGTTTTAAAGAATATCACTCCAGAAGAAGCATGGAGCTCAATTAAATCAGATGTAAGTCACTTTCGTGTTTTTGGAAGTGAAGCATGGGCCCATATTCCAGATGAGAAACATAAAGCCTTGTAACATAAGAGTGAAAAATGCATGTTTGTTGGATATTCTGAAGATGTCAAAGGATATAGACTTCTTCAACCTAAATCCAAAAATGTTATCATTAGAATAGATGTAAAGTTTGCTGAAAATATATCGGCCTATGAGCCTAGCTCGATGGATGTGCCACCTCTCTCTATCCCTTCTACTTCTGAAAACATTTCTTCTTCAAGTGATGATAGCAAGGATGACAATCCTCCCCCACCTTCTCGGGATCCTCCTTCATCTCCATAGCTTCCAAAATGGGTTCGTGTTACTCAAGATGCAGCAAGTGATCCTACAAATCAGCGTCGTACACGTTCTCAGTTTGATAGAGCCTCTTCTTTACTGGCTCAAGCTTCAGTGAATTATGATCCTGACACCTTTGAAGAAGCTTTAGGCCATCTAGATTGGGACACAGTTATGAATGAATAATATCGTTCATTATTGGCAAATGATACATGGGACCTTGTTCCTCTTCCAAAGGGACGAAAACTTGTTAGATGCAAATGGGTTTATAGAACCAAGTTTGGACCAGATGGAAAAGTTGACAAACATAAAGCTCATCTTGTTGCTAAGGGTTTTCATAAGTTGAAAGCATTGACTATACTAAAACCTTCTCCCCTGTTTCCAAAATGAACTCTATCTACCTTGTTCTTTCCCTTGTTGCCTCTTTCAAATGGGAAGTCCAATAGATGGATGTTAAATCTGCCTTCTTACATGGGGACTTGCATGAAGAAATCTATATGGAACAACCTCTTGGCTTTATACAAACGGAATCCAGCCTTGTATGTCAACTTAAGAAATCTCGTTATGGTCTCAAGCAAGCCCCTCGGGCTTAGTATGCCAAAATGGATAGCTTTCTTTTAGATACTGCCTTTTCTAGGTGTCATTCTAACAATATTGTTTACACCAAGAATGTGTGTAAGTCTCTAACCATTCTTGTTTTTTATGTTGATGATATTATCCTTATTGGTAGTGATCCCAAACTTATAAACCATGTGAAGTCCAGCCTTAAAAAGCAGTTTGAAATGACCGTAGCACACTTGCATTATTTTCTTGGTCTTCAAGTCTTGCAATCTAAAGAAGGTATTTCCCTTTCCCAGTCCAAGTATGTTTGTGATCTTCTACATCACTTTCACATGGAATATTATAAGCTAACCCCTTCTCCCTTTCAGTCTGGAGCCAAACTTTTAGTCACTTGTACTTCCCCTGAAGTTGATGCTACCTTATGCTGTCAGCTTGTTGGAAAACTTTTGTATTTGACCCATACATGTCCTGGCCTTTCCTTTTTCGTTGGCCTTGTTGCTCGGTTTATGCAAAACCCACATGAAAGTCATTGGAAAACATCTAAAAGAATACATCGTTATGTTCGAGGTACAGTTCAATTTGGGATTTATTACAGTGCAGAAGCATCTCCTCTATTGGTTGGTTTTACTGATTCTGATTGGGCTGGTGACCCTGATGATCAGAAGTCTACTACAGGTTATGTCTTCACTCTTGGTTCTGGACCTATTACATGGGCTATTAGGCCCCTATACTACTAGTGTAACCCCTTATTGTTATTAGTACAACCCACTTATTATATTGATGTACCCATGTAATGCCGATACTGTTACTATTGTGCCCCATAGAAGCCCATTATTGTTACTAGTGTTCCCTTACATTATTATTGTTATGTCGGCTCTAACTATGTTATGAACCCTTAGACTCCTATATATAGAAAGGAGGTCTTTTCATTTTTATCATCCAAGAATTGTTCATCTATGTAATGTAAAGGAGGTTGCCCCCTCGAAGAGGCTGAATTCTAAGGCGTTGATCTATCTTTTCTATCTTTTCTTGAGCTGGTTTCATAACATGGGCTTGCAAGAAACAAAGTGTAATTTCTCTTTTCTTTAGCAGAAGCAGAGTATCGTGGCGTTGTTGAAGCTAGTAAGGAATCCGTGTGGCTTCGTCAAATCCTGTCAGAGTTTGGCTTTCAGCAGCAACATCCGACTACACTTTGGTGTGATAATAAAAGTGCCATTCAACTATGCAAAGATCCAATCCAACATCAGCGTAGCAAACACATTGAAATACACATGCACTTCATCAGAAAGCTCATTCATGACCATGTTCTTGAAGTGCACTATTTTTCAACCGATGATCAAGTTGCAAACATCTTTACAAAGGCTCTCACAGAGGTGAAATTTACTAAACTTCAATTTATGGTTGGAATTCAGGAAGTTGTCACTAAGGGGGGATGGGCTCTAATGCCTCCTTCCTTCTCCTATTGTGTCACCTTTGTACATACTTCAATCCTATCCCAAGTTGTTCTTAAGGGGGGATGTTATGATATTCCGACACAAAGGAAATAATTAAGTACTACTTGGTCTATTGTATAGTTCGGTAAAGTGTGTTTCTTTAGTATGTACTTTTTGTAACTTACAATCCGACGGTCACGATATGTTATAGACATGAAGTGATTCGGCGGTTCATTCTCTCCTCGGTATTACTGACACTTGATTTGTGGCTTAACACCCGATTGGTCCATGATCTCTATTTAAAGAGCATGGAGGTTCATTTGTTAGGTGACCATTCATGAGAGAAGCTTATGTAAATTTTCTTTATTTTACATTAATAAATTGACTGAAGTTGTCACGTTGGCTCAGGCCGTGGACTGTTTTCCTCTTTTATGGTTTTAACCATGTCAAGGATGCTGGCGTATTGATCTGTGATCTGTTTGTGAGCGATGTCCTTTGATGTTCTATCTAAGGAAATACCCTGTAAATTCCTACACTTCTTTCCCAAAATTTCTTCATGCAAGTTAGAGTTATGGGAGTTGTTGGTGATGGTGATCCATTGGGACTCCACTAGATTTGAATATGTAACATCTTGGTAACATGCCTTCAAAACATCACTACAAATTGAATGATCTAACATCGTGTTATAATGGGTGTAGAGAGAGAGAGAGGGAGAGAGAGAGAGAGAGAACCAATTTATTAAGGGAAACATTATAAAATAATGCAACCATATAAGGAGAAAAGTATTTTTGAATCCATTTGTGTCCCACTGGGTTATTGACTACTATTGTGGTTTGCAATTGAGTTACCCTCCATTGTGGTATTCTAGGAAAGAGTGGGGAATCCGATGAAATTTTCCTTGGAACAGAAAAGAAAAAATGACAAGAATTTTGTTATCTAAGTTGTAAAATTTATAAGTTAAACAATTTGCTTTGCATCAAAATCAACCTTCAAAAATATTTAATAGGAAAAAACATTCAATTTAAAAATAAACTTTCAACATAATCATAATATTGGATCATAATTATTCATTATAATGAAATGCCATCTTATTAACTCAAATCCAAAATGTTTATCTAAAACTTTATTTCATTATCGTTATTCTTTGTTGTCATATAAATGTATTAAGTACTTTTCTTAGCAATGGAAGAAGGTGGGCCATCTGTGGCACCCATACAAATCTATGAGACAAGGGCTTTGGTCAAGCCTCATAGTTAACCAACAAAAACCTATTGTTGTTATTCTTAAACAAAAAAATGTGACCGAAGATATTGTGGGGATCCTTAAAAAGGAGAGTTATTAATCAATGGTTCTTTAGCCTCACATAGGTTATGCATGTCAAAAAGACTTCCCATTCTCATGTTTTTCTGCATGAAATAAAATTGGAATTCCATAAAATTCTTTGAAATCTTCTTCTTATTTTTCAGTTATGTTGGTCCTTAAGGTAATTTGATAAGAAATTCTATCAAATATTTCTATATGCTTAATGGACATAAAGAAATGTCAAATGTTGTTTTTCCTATGATGATAAGAAATCACCTTGTTTGGTCGAGTCAAGTCAATAAGAAGAAGGTTAAGTGCTTTACTTTTTGATCTTTTCAAATTTTCCATCACCAAAATTTAGCGAGGTAATATTTGCCAAAACTGCAATTTTGGATAATAAAATTGTAATTTTTAATGCAAAAATGGTTTTGGCATGCTCAAATTCCCTTTCTATTATTACAGTGTGCAAACATAACATCATATATTTATTGTTAAATTCTTTATATCAGCTCTAATCTATTTTATTTCAACAATTTAAACAAAATCTAAAAAATTATTTATCTTAAATAAATCCTAAAACTACTAATAAAATAAATGTGTTGGTATATTAACTCAAAAAATAATTTGCAACATAAACTAATTGTGGGAAATTAGACATGCAAAAACATGCAACATGTAACAACATGTAACAGCTTGCAACAACAAAAACTTCACCCAAACAATTATCTGTCACTTTTACTGAAATCTAGAAAATATGGGCTAGAATCATAGAGAAATTTTACTACTGCAAGGAAACATGTAACTTGGCCTCCTGAAATCAACCTTAAAAATTCACTATCAACTAGAAGAAATCGATCTGCAAGGATTTTTGACATGCTATACAGGTGTTGTATGGCACCCTTGTTGTCGTACATGTGGAATTGGCCTCCTGTTGTTGCGTGTGTGGATTGGACCTATTGTACTCGACCTCCTCTCACTAAACCTTCCTTCCTTTTCTTGTTGTACTCAACCCTCTCTCTCTCCAACTCAGATCCTCTAAATTTCTCTAGAAATCTCCTCTACAAATTTCTCCTCTTCCTCGTCAATCAAGTTGACCCTATCTCTTGAGAAAATTTCTTTCTCAAGCACTCAATAATGATAATGTGTCTTTCACCTCATTATTAGGATTATTTAATGACTTCATTAGGCCAAATCCCTAATTTCCTAGGTGATCAATGGCTAGAATTAAATCCTAAGATCACTTGATATCAACAATTGAGATACTATCATCTAAGTCACCTAAATAAAGTAACTTACTTATCATTAGACACATGCCAAATTGTTCTCAATAATTAATTATTGAACTTTTCCTAAGTTAAATTTAGGAAAGAAAACAAAAATTCACTTACACCTCACATGCAAGCACCCAAAGAGGCAAATTGAAGTCTTCTCCATGCTAAGACACAAAGCTATAATATTACCTTCAACAACCGACACTCCCTCCTATCCAAGAATGGATTCTCCACCACCCCATCTTGTTCCTATAAAATGTGGACTTCCCCTTCACTAGAGGCTTAATTATACTATCTACAATTTGCATCCCTATAAGTATGTATTACAATCTCATATCACCTCTCTGGACAATGCATCTAATGAAGTGATACCTGATCTCTATATTCTTGGACTTATCAAGAAACATTGGATTCTTTGGAAGCTTGTTGCAACTTTGGTTCTTGTAGCCTATCACAATAGGTCCCATCTCAAGGTCAAATAAACATGTGAGCATCTTATGAAGCCAAATGGCCTTTGTTGGGTGTGGAGCCTGATTATCATCCTGATTTAGAGTTTATGTTTGAGCTGTGGTTGAATCCTGCAATCTGATGGGGGGATGTGGGGGGCTTGCCTCCCCCACTAGTGCCATTGGGGGGGTTAGTTCGGGGAGAGTTCCCTCTAAGCAAAAAAATTAGATAAAAAATTCCTTTTAAAATATTGTAATTTCCTAATCAATCTGGGTCATTCATTAGGTCGAATATATGACAGTAGAAGCTATGTTAATTTAGGGGTTTTTTACCAAGAAGGCAAGCCTCAATTTATATGAGGGAATTGTATTGCGGCTATGTATTATTATTTTTTTTGGAGAAAAAGAGAGGATATTGTGTGAGAGAAAAGAGGAAGTTACAACGGATTTGTTTTAGGTTGTATCTCTTCATTTTCCTGGATAATATAAAGGAAGGACTAGTTGTTTCTTCGTGGATGTAACCCAAATTGGGTGAACCACGTATATATGTGTCTCTCTTGTTTTATGCTTTTGTGTGTTTGTTTTTCAAAAATATTTTATGTATAAAAATTACCTTTTAAAATATTGTAATTTCGTACTCAACCTGGGTCATTCATTAGGCAGAAGATATGACAGTAAAATTTATGTTAATTTAGGGATTTTTGCCCTAGAAGGCAACCCTCGGTTTATATGAGGGAATTGTATTATGGCTATCTATTATTATTTTGTGCAAGAAAAAGAGGAGAGACTGTGTGAGAGTGAAGAGGAAGTTACTGTTAGGTTCCTATACCAATAGGTTTCATTTTTCATGATTGACAGTGGAAGGGCTAAATATGTTCATCATTGCATGTTGCAAAGGTTCCATATTTTGTATACAGACTAGGAAAATTAAAAAATCAAAGGAGGGTATGCCTTAAAAGAATAATCAAAAGGCAAGAAAATCAATTGGTCAAAAAGAATAGTGAAAATGAACCCCAAATCAAAGACCAGGAAAGTGGCCAGTCAAAATGCCACTACTATCTTATTAGCAGCACCACAATGTACAAATACTGCTGCTAATTATACTTGATGGATGGCCCAACAATTAAATCTGGACCATGCCATGTTTAAATTGCTTGTTGCAGAATAGAGAATGATTCCTGTCCAAACAGCTCAAGCTTGGCAGATGACTAGCTAGGTAGAGAAATGAAGGAGCCCAACTGCTTAATCTGGGTCCTTGGAAGAATAAGGGTAGATTTAGATAAGAGGGCAGTCAAAAGAAAAAGATGACAATCAGGGTTTGCTAATTCAAGTGCACCCAATTCAAGTGAAGAAAAAATGTTAGGATTGCTAGGTTGGGTAAGTAGTGTAAGGTTGCAGAAGTAAAGGTGCCATTGCCATTTGGCTTATCATGAAGAACTCATCTCATTCAGGATATTGGCACCATGGCAGAGGTTTGATGACATAAATGGAAGCATGTCTAATTTCCCCTTTTTTTCCATAAAGATCATTTACTAATACTCCCCAAGGACCTTGGGATCTGCCCAAAAGTCCTGTTTCACTTCATTCCATAACAAGTACCAAGTCAAACTATGAGTTTACTCAAGGAAAAGAAGCCACATTTCTTGTGTAAAAATCATCATTCTGAATTCCACTCATTTTCTATCTCTAAGTTTTACTTCTTAAAGCTTAGCATTTTCCCTTACATTTTCACCTCACAAAGTCATATTAACAACTAATTTATTATTTAGCTCCTTAGACATTGCTCCCCTTCCCTAGTTCTACAAAAAACTATATAAAATCCCAAAAAAACTATTTAATACCCCACTCGCTAGCAGTATAGCTATGTAAGCCATGTCCTGGGGAATACTTAGTCCATCCGGGACTAGTGTTAACCCTCCACCGCCCTAGACTATGTGATTGTGGTTAAAACCTTTGGGTAAAAATCTATGACCATAGTCTCCTCGCTCATAAACCCCATCTATACCCCTCCCGCGCTAATGTATTTGGTTGTAATGTTTTAAATAAACATATACAAACGGGCGCACATTATAAACCCGCAAACCTAAAGTTTAAACCCACCCCTCACCTTTATTTTAATATTTAAATGGGTGGGTCCCGTGCCTTAACCTGCCGCCACCACATACTCCCCGCCAGCCGTCCGATGATCAGCGATCCGGATCCAAGGGTGGGCAGTCGTTTTCACCAGCGAAACGGCGAAGGTTTAGCGTCCGGGGGATTGGTGGTTTCCCCGCCGTACCCCCGCCACGCGTCGCCTTCCCAGGGTGTTCGGAGCCCCCTCCCCTTATACCGCTTATGACCAAAGGGTGGTGCGGGGAATACCGGAAACCACCCTCCACCTATGACGTCACACCTGCATCACCTATGACATCACCGCCGCATCCCTGCCACTACTCCACGTCGCTCCCATGTCATCCACCCGTACCCGGGACCCACCGATGACATCATGCTGACGTCATCGCCGAAAAGCACCAAAAAGCGCCAAAAAGTCCCAATTTCGCATAAAACCAAGTAAAAGGGTCGTTTTATGTCATTTTCACGACTTATTTCCGGAGCGTCGTGCATGTTGTTCACGACGATTTGCTGCCAAACTCGGAATTTGACCGTTCGAGCTGCCACCACCTGCAAATTCAAGTCAATTGCTCACCATTGCACCAGTTCAACGTCCTCGGAGCTGTAAAAACCAGGTATTTCCCACAGTCAACCTATTTCACCCCTGTTTTCGCCATTTTTCTCCAATTTACCTACAAAAAATTTTGCAAGCTCCCCACTAGGCCAATTATGTACTTAAATATTGCCTAAATTTCCTGGTAAAGCTCCTGCTCCAACAAAACTCGGTAAACCCGCGCCCTCCTGTAAAATTCACCGTTAAAGGGTGATTTTAAAACCTGAGCTGCCGACAGAAGTTCATACAGCTGTGCATTGGTCCCTTTTACCAGAAATCCCTCTGCAAAGCTCCAGCTACTTAGCTCAAAACATTCTGTTTCTCTCTGCAGATTGCCTCACAGTTTATCAATCCAGTAAAAAGTCTGTTGAAACCCTCAAAATTTGCCTCTACCATAAATACAAACAGGAAAAGTCACTCCCAAGTATAAATTCAGTTTGCAGTCTTCACTAGTCTCACTAATCCTAAGCTCAAGTATTAATCCAGAAAATATTTCAATATGACCACTCCATCAGCTCTAGATGTTGCTCCTACCAATACACCTAACAAGAAGCTTGAAGCAATGCCTTTAGTGTACATTGATTTCCTCATTCAGGATTTTCTTGGAGAGAGAAACCACTTGCAGACCTTCTGCCAGCTGAGGAATAGCTACTTAAGCAACAGTGACATGTATGGCATCTGGGAGTCAAATTTTCCCATCTATTTCTTGCCTTCTATGAATGTTTTCCCTGAAATAATTCACCTTTGTGCTGAGAATTATGACCAGAGCCACAAAGTTGTCAAGTCTCCATTTGGGAGCATACTTTTTCACATTACTCCTGATTCCATCAATCAGATGCTCAATTTCAAGCAGACCCAACTGCTCTTCCCTTTTTCCATAAAATACCTGCTGGACGAAGGCCCCAAGCTCTCCAGCACTGAGTTTGCTACAATTGCCAAGACTTTCATGAGAGCAGACCGCCAACCTACTGGGCCACCTCCTTTCCTGTATGTAAATTTCAATGAGGTAGGAAAGCTGCTTGTAGACATGATATCCTCTGTGCTGGGTTTCAAAACAAGTGAACATATTGATGAAATAGTGTTGGTCCTTTTGTCTGCATACAGCCTTGGAAAGCCCCCTACTATGAAGTACAACTATGCCAAGTTTATTGCCAATAAAATACATGACCAACTGCTTAAGCTGAACAGAGAGGCAATATTCAAATATTCTTTATATATCTATCACCTTTTCATGCACTATCAGACGAATTGCTTCCAATGCCCTATCAAGAAGCTGGATTCACAGGGTGAGAGGAGGTCTGTTATCTTTTGGTCTTCAGTTTTTCATCATGTCCAGAACTCTCCATATTCTTACTGTGAGTTCATTGACCAATTTGTATATCCAGTCACATGCCTTTTGAAAAGAACTCCTCCTCCTAGGTTGTCATGTGACATGCAGAAAATATTGCAGCAGTCCAAGAATTATAAAATAGGTGATTGGTATCTATACCAAAATCACGCAGTCATCAGGATCTATGGTTGTGAGCTCTGTCCTTACAGGTTCCAAAGATATGTGCCTATGAGATTGTTTGCCTTGGAATACTATAGGCAACTCATCAATTCTGATCTTACACATTTTCATAGTGCCAAGAAGAAAGCTAACCTAAAATTCAAAGACCGTCTAGGCCCCTTCATCGTGAACAAGAAAGATGGTTGGCAAGAGGCTGATCAAATACTAGGGCAACAGCTTAAACTAAAAAGGAGTTTCTGGTGGGTCCCTTATGACCCTAATGGCTTTATCAGTGCTAGAAGAGTCAAAGATAGGCTGTTAGCCTATAAGCATTGTCCATATCCACAAATTGAACAATATGCCAACCAAGATGAATGGGTGTCAGGCACATTAGTTGAGGAATTTACTCAAGAAGAGATAATGGAGCAAAATGTAAAAGATTTAGAAAAAACTCTTGACTTGGATTCTTTTCATCAGGTGACATTCAAGCTACCACTCCAAGTCAGAGAAGGCACATCCACTGCTACAGCCGCATAGACCGTCCAGCAGGCATCTACAACAACAACAGTTACAGCAATGGGAAAGGAAGTGATGGATGCACAGCAGGAAACAGAGGTAGAGCAGCCCAGCACTTCCAAAAATCAAAGTCAAGGGCAAGCCCTTCCACAGCAAACTGAAACATCCCAAATTCCGGTCTTGCAAACTCCTCTCAATGAAGAGAGAGGTAGAAAAAGGGATAGAGAGGAGCCCATACCTCCAAGTGGGTCAACACAGCAACCAGAGGCCAAGAGGCCAAGAATTGACCCTCAAACTGAAGAACACATCAGTGAAGAAAGGGTAGAGAGCCAAAGCAGAGAAAAAGAGTCCAGCCAGCAAACTGCTACCAGCTCATTCCAGCAGGAACAAGGTATGCAACAAAGTACAGAAGTGTCCTCTTCCAGGCAGCAGGGCAAGCAGCCAGCTGGTATCAAAGGAACTTTTATGGAAATTAAGGCACAAAATGAACTTTTGAGAGTACAACTTTATGATCAATTCTTAAAGACAACACCCTCCAAGCAACAAAGATTGATGGCAGCATATGATATCAAGGAGGACAAGATGATTTTGACTCATTTTAAGCCTAAGGTTCCAAAGCCCAAATCATCTGCAGACTACACAAAGACAAATCTAGAGGTCCTCTCCAAGGACATACATCCCATGGATCAAATTGAACTACACAAGCAAACAGGGGAAATGGTTTATGCCACACTTGCAAACAGGGCCATGCTGGCCCATCAGTTAAAAGAATCACTGAAAAATACAAATACACAATTAGATTTGGAAAGGATGTCTTCCACTGCTAAGGACAACTGGATAAAAACTTTGGAAGACATAATTATTGATCTAGGACATGATCCTAAGGATCCAAAGGGTATCAAGGCCCTTATGAAGAAAAAGGAGGATGACATTGTTGCACTCAGAAAGTAGGCAAAGCTGCCTGCAACCATTCACCCTCAAACAGCAGAACTTGCACAGGAAAAACAGGTTGATGAGACCATGGATCTGCTTCTAAAGATGAATCAGAGAATATTACAGATGGAGGTAGAATTGGAAAAGGCCTTGCAAGACAAGCAAGGGGAGGCAACCTCCCAACCCCCTCAAACATCTACAACTCTTGGCCCTGCTCCACTTACACAAATAGCAGCAGCCCCTCCTACCATTCTAGCACCTACAACAGCTACATCAACTACAGATGCAACAATAGCAGCACCTGAATCCAGTATGAGCATGGACTTAATGAAAGCTGTCAAGGAGCTTGAAATTCAAGTGACATAAATAAATGAGGCCAAAGAAAGATTGGCCAAACTAGAGGCCAGTTATGACAAGTCTAAAATGACAGTGGCCGAGAAGCAAAGGGAAATAAAAGCCCTAGAGACCAGAGTAAAAGCCCTAGAAAAAGAACTGCTTCTAGACAAAACTCTGGCTGAGATTAAAAAGATTTTGTGGGCTAAAATTGGCCAATCAATCAATGACCAATGGCGATCAATACAGGCCATTCATGAGCAAATTGAATTAATAGGCATAGCTCAAATTGAAATTCAGAAGGCCAGAGCAGCATTGGGGATCATGCCTGAGCAGGCTAACAAGATGATCCATTTCCTGAATACTCACACCAAGGAAGAATTGGCAGCACTAGATATTAACGGTCGAACAGACACTATCCTAACAGCAAAGAAAGTGCTGACCTTGAGAAATTTCACATAGACTCTGGAAAGGAAATGTCAAGAAATGCAGGTAGAAATAAATGATTTCAGGACAAGAATAACAGCATTGCAAGATAGAGGATTGCCCAGCCTAGTGACTGGTACTGGAAAATTGTTGTCCTTTGAACAATACACCACTAGAATCAACAATTATGTTGAAAATCAGATTACAGCGTCTACCAGCTCCACAGAAGAAGTAGGACCTCCCTCTGGGCAATCTCTATATGATAAATTGGAGAATCTATTTTTTATTGAGCATGAAATTAATCATCTGTTTGAAGTGCCTCCAAATTTTTATAGATATACTGAAGCAGATGAGACACTCATAAAGATAAGGAGGCATCAGTTACCTCTAGCTAATTGGTGGCAAGCAATGCTGGAAGTACTGCCCAGGTAATTTTGGTCTACTCTTCCTTTTGTCAGCTTCAGATCTCAGTCCCAATACAGGTCAGCAAAGAATCAAATACACGGGAACTACAGAATACATCAAGGCAGTGACTCAGCAATGCACTAAGACAACGTGCTCAGCAAACGCAGATTAAAGACGCGGCTACAGCCAACTTTCTTGATCCAAAAAGTCAAAATTTGACTGACAGAAAGATAGCTGCCATACCAATATTAACTGTTGCAGTTATTTCTTTCATTTATTTCTGTAAGAGAGTTGGTGATGTAATTTATTGAAAATGACTCATCATCTAGATATTTTATCTCCTATTTTTGTATATATATCCCCTCATAGAACATATTGGGGGTCGATTGTTGTGAATCTCTCTGAAGAGCTGCATTGTATATCTCATGCATTTTTGCTAATATAAATTGCTGGTGAAGTTCCAGGTTCATATACTGTCTGAAGGTGGAAATGAAGGACTGTGTTATGCTACAGAATTCCTGTGTCATTTAATGGAACAATAAGTTACTCTGAACTGTGTTTTGTCTTTCTATGTATGCAAAAAATTCATATATGTTTCATGTTCTTAGCAACAGGGAAAAGGAATAGCTTAGGATTTGTTTAGATACACCCTCTGCTCAATCTCTGTTTCTAAATATGTTTTCTTCATAATTAGCCATGGATGTGAATTCTTAATTGCTCATATTTAAACTAATTCTCTCACTATGAATACTGTTTAAGAATTCTTTACTGCTCTTAAACAATACTCCCACTTTCTCCCCTTATTAGCATAGTGAAAGATTCTTAACTGCCTTTCACTCACTAATTTCGTAACTTCATCACCCAAACTTGAATAATTGTTCCACAGATGCCTATCTGGCTTTGCAGCAATACTCTTCCCTCAAAGAAATACTTCAGCAGTATGCATTCATGAACTCCATTGCCCAATGGTTAAGACTGCTCTGTAATTTGTACACCAGCTCTGTTTGAATTTACCAACCAACCAAATTTAAAACAAAATCAGTGCACCATAACTAGCCTAAAATCACCCACAATAACGCTAAATTATAAAGAGAGAGCCCTCTCTGGTTGCAGGTAGGCTAGAACCTGTAACTAAAAGACTAGTTAGTGGTTACCTCGGTCGTATTCCCTTTGAGAAGCAGGGAACAACCTGAGTGATAACAGTTACAATGGATTTATTGTAGGTTGTATCTCTTCATTTTGTTGGATAATATAAAGGAAGGACTGGTTGTTTCTCCGTGGGGGTAGCCTAAATTGGGTGAACCATGTATATCTATGTTTCTCTTGTTTTATTCTTTTTTCTGTTTGTTTTTCCACAATATTTTATGTGTTCCATTACTCTGTTATTTAATTCCTAACAACCTCACAACTTTCTAGATTCATTTCCATGTACTCTGCCTCTACTAAATTGAGTGCTAATGAATGTGGCTTCTTGCTGAACCATAAGATCACTATTGACCCCAAACTAAAACAACACCAAGAAGTAGATTTCATGTCTACTATACTCCATGCTCAATCCCATGTAGTTGTATTCCACCAAATCTAACATATATCAATCCAAAATCCATTGTACCATGAAGGTCCTTCAACACATGCTTTGTTTCCACCCAACGAACCTACCTCAACTTCACCATAAACTGGCTAAGTGTGTTCACTGCAAAGAAAATATCTAGCCTAGTATTAACAAGATACATCAAGGACCCAATAAATTTCCTGTAAAAGGTGGGATCCACCAACTCACTCTCAGAAGCATCAACCTTTCTCAAATTGGTGATCATGGGTGTGGATATGGGCCTACAATCCTTCATCATGAATTTTCTCAAAATCTCAATTACATACTTACCTTACCCAAGGAAAATATCTCTTGGTTGTTGCGACACCTCTAATCCCAAGAAGTAGTGCATGAGGCCAATATCCTTCATATTGAAATCTGAAGCAAGGTCCTCCTTGCACATCCCAATGAGCTTCTCTGACCTCATCAATAAGAGACCATTAGCATAGAGTACCAAGATGAGAAACTCACCCTTAACAAGTACATAATACAAGTTTGAGTTCACCTCACTCTTAGTGAAGCACAATCTAAGAAGGCACTCATCTATCCTAGAATACCATGTGTGTGGTACCTACTTAAGTCCATAAAGGGCCTTCTTCTGCATACATTGGACTCCCTCCCATGCACCTCAAATCCCTGAGGTTGCTCAATATACACCTCTTCCTCAAACACCCCATTTAGAAATGCAATCTTCACATCCATCGGATGTATCCTCCAACCCATCTCTGAAGCAATAGATATGACTACCTTGATAGATGCATATATGGCAATAGGATCAAAGGTATCATCGTAACCCACTCCCTCCTTTTAGGAGAATCCTCTCGCCACAAACCTTGCCTTGTACTTCTTGACAATGTCATATGTTGCATGCTTGATCTTATATACCCATTAAGAAGTGACCACTAACTTCTCCTCGAGCCTTGGCACTATGTCCCGCACATTGTTCCTCATGATGGAATTGTACACTTCCACCATGGAATCCCTCTACACCTGTTGATATGTTGTCTCCTTGGAAGTATAAGGCTCAAAATTTTTTATGATAATCATCACGGCCATGTAGCTGGAAAATCTAGTTTTTGGTATACTCTACATGAACATCCTTCTAGGAGTCTCTAGAAGTGCCTCTACATCTCTCAAATTTTGTTCAATCCATCTTGGCCTCCTCTTAGTAGAGTTAGAAGAAACATCTTGCTCCTCCTCCTTAAATGAAGGATGTGTCCCTGATATTGGTGTTATTAGTCCCTCCTCAACCTTCAAAGCCTCTTTCTCCCACTCCTCTACCACCACTAGCTTAATATCATGCAACCTACTAAAGGTCCTACCCTCCTTGAATCTGACATCCCTATTGATAATGACTCTCCTCTATGTTGGAATGTAGACCATGTATGCCTTTGATACCTCATTGTAACTCACAAAGATCCCTCTCTCAGAAAAGGGCTCTAGCTTAGTCCTCTTCTCTAATGAAATATGGACATAAATTAGACTACCAAATATACGAAGGCGACTCACCTCTAGTATTGCTCTTATAAAAGCCTCCTCAAGAGTCTTGTCCTCCACTACCCTGAGGACTCATATTATATAAGTATGATTTTTTATTACAAGCCTCTACCCATAAGAACATAGGCAAGTCCTAATCAAGGATCATTGCTTTCACTACTCCAACTATGGTCCCATTCTTCCTCTATGCAACCTTATTCTATTGAGGGTTGTAAGGCATTGTGAGTTCTCTCTTGATTCCTACCTCCCTATAAAAACCTTGGAACTCTTTGGTGGTACACCCACCCCCGTTGTCTAATCTCAACACCTTTTTCTTCTTCCTAGTTTGGTTATCCATAAATAACTTTAAACTCTTGGAACTAGCCAAAGGCCTCATCCTTGGTCTTCGGGAAATAGATCCATGTCATCATAAAATAGTCATCTATGAAATTCACAAAGTAACTGAACCATGTGATTAACACCACTAACATAGGGACAGATACTTCTGAATGCACTAAGTCCAATACTTCCTTAGACTTGGTCTCACTATGAGAAAAGGCTTCCTTGGCATGCTTTCCAAGCACACACCCTCCTGTTCCACCCTGATCTCTGAAAATTTAGTGACCATCTCCTGCAATAGTGGTAAAGCCCTATAGTGTAAATTTCCCATCTCTTGTGCCAAAGATCACTTTGGTTGACACTATCATGCCCTAGGGCCTGATAGGTTATCCTCTTAAGAAATATAGGTTTTTCTCCCTATTCCCTATCACATGCCTCATCCTTGGATTTTCTCCTCTAGACCTCACAAAAACTTCAACTCCCACTCAAGTCCCCTTTCCACCATGGTCGATATGGAGAAAAACTCCTTCTCCAACCAATGTACATATAACACCTCCTTAACTTCCATAGCACTCCCTAAGTCTAGTTGGAATTGTATGTTGTTAACACCCCCCACTACATATGTCACATTATCTGCAAGCTCTACATGGAGATCCCGATGCTCCTTATCAATGTTGGTAAAGAGGTCTCAAGATATCGCCATATGACAAGAAGCTACACTAGCCAAAAACCACACATCACGAGTGATGGTGCCAAAAAAGAAAGAGATTAAAACAAAGTTCTTTTCAAACTTCTCGGAAAACTCATCCATCTGTGTTGTCATTGCTATAAAAGTTTTCCCTTTTCCTTTCTTTTTTTTTAGACACTTTCCAACGTAATGACAAAACTTGTAACATGAAAATAATTTAACTTTGCTCATGTCCTTTTTCCCTCAAAAAGGTCCTCCTCCACCCTGGTTTTTCTTGGCTTTACCCTTGCCCTCTCCCTTCTTCATTTGCTTAACAAGAGTAAGGTTCTCCTCATCTTTGCCCTTGTCTTGTCCACTAGTCATTGAACTTTCCTAGATCTTTGTATGGGTAAATTCATCCCACAATTAGTTCTACTTTGGAAGCTCTTTCCTAGCAAGCATAACCTCTAAAAAGGTGGTCCATTGCTTGGAACAACCCTCCAAAGATTCTTTTATAAGCTTTGAATCATTCACGGATTCCCCCACAACTGATAGTTCATCATGAACCTGTTGAATCCTAGTGAGATAAGAAGTTCTAGACTCAGATTTGTTCATGTGAATGGTGTTTAGCTTCTCCCTTAGAACCAATGTCTTGTTTTGGTTACTTTTTTTGGTATTGGCTAGTCAAATTTGTCCACATCTTATATTTTATATCCTTTCTTATTATTTCATGGATCACGTGATCCTTTACATCATCCAAAATAATGGATCTAGCTCTTATATCTTTTATCCTATGTTCAACAACTTGGGTAGTGTTGAGCCTCACAATTAATTCTTTTTGACTCCCCTTTTCACTCTCTTTATTTATTTTTTACCTCCATAATCACACAGTGGGCATCAAAATGCAGGATTATGACATGACATGTATATAATTGTATTTTATTTCATAAATTGATAATGTTCTTTATTATTTAGTCTGATGTTTTCTTCAACTACCGAATTGCAAGGATTATGCAACTAACACATGATTCTGCAGCCAAGTTTGCGGTTTGACAGGTTCCAAGGTGACAGCTGGGAAGTGAAATATATGGGTAGATGGAAATTGATGCACTCAATGATTTCCTCATATTCTCATGAACCAGATCGATGGAAGCAAGTCCCAGTGATTCAGTCAAAGATAAAGTCAACCCTTGTAATCAGCAACAGGCGAGTGAGACCGAGATATATGCCTCATGATTTGCTTTGATAATAGAGAATCATGAGAGGATTATGCTACATTATATTTTCAATTTAAAATTAGTATTATGTTGACAAGGATTAGGCGTAGAGATCTGAACAGTTAATGCTATGAGCTTTATAAATAAACCTCTCAGCAGCAATGAAATGTTGTTAAGAAGTACGTGACAGTGAAGACTTAAACTCTGGTTTTAATATCCATTTTATGAAAGAACCTTTTCATTTGCATGTGTCATTGATTGTTTGATCAATAGTGTGATTACCTGCTTCTCGTGGAGGGCCCCCTCGAGCAATAAGGATTCTTGTTTGTTTTTCAATAGATAGAATTTCCATATAATTTCATAAGCTTTATGCCTGTTCGATTGAGTAGTTGCATTTTAAATTCTTTCATATTCGAATTAGGATTGTCTTACTAATCGTTTCTTTTGTTTATAGATTCTGGATGCACATGAACTAAGCTTATCACCAGTGATAGCATCGATATAAGACATAAATTTATTTTCCTTATAGAACATAGGATTTATTTACAGAATTAGATGTTACATTTCAAGCATGTGTGATTTATAATTGAAGCAAGTGTGGGTGTATTTAAGCAGAGGTTTATTTCATTTCAATTTCAAACAATTGTGAATGTTATTTTTACAAATGTGTGATAATATTAATAGTAGCCTTTCCTTTTGAAATTTAAGGTGTATATAATTGGTGCAAAGAGTATAATTAATTTTCATTTACAATAAGTGTGGGATTCATTTACTTATATGCAGAGTTATGAGATTTTCTTTCAAAGTAGAGTGTGATATTTTCCATATGTAGTTTTCAGTAAAAGAGTGTGATATTTCATTTTCTAGGAATAACTACTTTGCTCATGTGCATTTCAATAACTTAATTTAATTTATAATGTATATTTGGATAACTCAATTTAATTTAGAAGTTGCGTGAATAACCAAAGACTTCTAGTACATACAGTACACTTACACTTCATAAACTTACTAGCTCTAATCGATCATTTATGCAAGTAATTTAAGATCAATTAAATTACCAAATAGGTAGCATATGAAGAAACTTGGATCTTTGTGGTTGAAATTTCCCACAAGCCATTTGCCATAAAAACAGTGGTGATTGTCTCCTTTCATGATCTGAACTTAAATGAGAACGCAACAAATTACAAATATAACCATAAATACAGAGATGTGGTAGAAATAACACTTCATTTCATTAATGTCAAATATTGAAATATGCTTACAAATAGAATGGAAATAAACTAGCTTTGGCGATGGTAGCTTACCTCTGAGAAGAGATGTGATGGCCATATGCCTCTGAACTATGTTACAATGAGGCTCAAGGGCCTATTTATTATTGAACAACAAGGGAAAACCCTAAAAAACCAAAAATATAATCCCAAGAGATGGAACACCAAGAATTTGTGGCCCCGTTGGGGTTAGTTGGGCTGCCAACTTCCCGGGTTCGTAACTTCACTTGTCACGTATGATACCTTGTTGGAAATGTCTCTCCGAGTACTATAGGATTTGCAACACGGCTATGGGCCTACTGTGGACCTAAAAAAAAATGTCGTTTAGGGGGTCAAAACTACTTCGAAAGTTCAAGACCCGAAAAGCTACTGAAAATAGTAAATGTTGCAATAAACAAGGAAACAGATGAAACCGACTAGAGGTCTAGGTGGAATAGGTGGGTGGCCACCAATATCCACTAGGATTAGTCCTCCCTCCTTAGGAAGCAATGGTCCCCATTGCATGCAGAGCCTCCATGAGGTGAGGAAATTTCTGTTGAACCTAGTCCCTAGTGAACCACTTGCCCTGGTGAAGGAGTTAGCCTACTTTGACAACTCGATAGAGCTGGATCCTCTGTTGGTGAGTGTTCTTGATCTATGTGTCCATGATTTGATTAGTTGTGTCCTATTCCATGCAGTATGGGTTTAGTTCTGTTGGTGTGAGTTGTTCTGCAATGTTGAATGTGTCCAACAATGGTGGAAAGTATGGTCGAAGGTTCTCTACATTGAACATTGGGCAAATACCAAGGAACGGTGGAATGTTGATCTCGAAGGCATTGTCCCCTACAGCCTTGGTGATGGTGTATGACCCATATCGGAGCAGGAAAAGCTTGCGGTGGGGTCCAGCAAGGTGCTCCTTCTGCAAATGTAGTCAAACTTTGTTGCCCACCTGGAACTTGTGCGACACCCGATGTTGATCATGGCGCTGCTTGTACTTAGCACTGGCTCTATCCAATATATCATGGACCTACTAGCGGATATGTTGAATGTGCTTAAAGAATTTGTCAGCTTTTTCGTCTTCAAACTCGACGTGAGTACCTGCAAATGAAATGGCCAAATCAATGGGACATAATGGATGAAATCCTAGCTCTGCCTGAAAGGGGTTGTGGCCCATTGAGCTATGGAGATCTATGTTTTAGTTTTGTTGGACATAGGGGAAGATTTCATCCTACGTGCATGGATGCTTCGAGTTGTACATGTGCAGAATGTGTACGATCATCTTATTGATGACCTCTATTTGGCCATCAGTTTGGGGGTGGAAATCCATGGACTTAGTGAGTTTGGTATCTAGCATCGACTAGAGACTTCACCAAAATGGACTTAGGAATCTATTGTCTTGATCTGAGACAATGGACTGTGGGATCCCAGAGTGTACCCACACTCGCTCAAAGAAGAGCTTAGTAGTGGCCTCTGTTGTGATACTCTTCTTACAGGCCACCATAACGTCCATCTTAGAGAATTTGTCAATGACCACAAAAAAGTAGTCGTTGTCGTGCTTCGTAGAACGAAGGCCTGATATGTAATCCATGGATATGTATTCCCAACTTCGACTAGGAGGAGGTAGAGGAGTATATAGGCCTTGCTTCTTGATGGTTGGTTTTGCAATGGCACAAGCAGTGCAGGACCTAATGTACTTCCCAACATCCTGACAAAGGTTCGGCCAATAAAAATACTTCTACAGTACTACCATTTATTTCTCTACTCTAAAATGTCCAACGACCCGACTATAGTGCGCCTCCCAAATCATCTTGGCACGCTCGCTTGAAGGAACATATATGTGTCCTAGGTGGCATAATAGTGCATCTTGGAGGTGGAAATTTCGAACTTTCTTACCTTCCAAGAGTGTCTGGTATGTGTTGTTGAATTCTGGATTGCTCTTGTAAAGATGCGGCCATCCCAAAGTCTCGTGCCCACAGGAATTGAGCACAATGATCAGTGCCATGACTGGTGGTCGGTTGAGGAAGTCTGCAACATTTTTGGTGATTCCCTTCTTGTACTTAATGTTCAAATGGAATTGTTAAAGGTATATGGGCCATTTCTGATGGTGATCGTTATGGAACTTCCCTTGTGTCTGTATGAACTGCAGGTTTGTGGTTTGTGTGGATGATCGTTTCCTTCCCTATAATGTAATGCTTCCATTGATAGCAAACCTGCACAATGGAATACATTTATTTGTCATAGGTGGGATAATTTCACTCTGTGTCTGAAAGTTGATGAGCACCAGTATTGCAGCAAGAATGCTACAACTCCTAGAGCTACCAAATTTACTTTATTAACCCGAGGTTCGTACAAACTTGGAGGTGACAGTGCTGTATACACAAGTAAAAGTGATGGTTCTGCCTTTTTTCACTGTTCAATTGGCGAGAAACCACTAGGGTTTGCAAGCCAAACTTCTATGGATTCAGAAGAAGCTTGGTTCCTTGATGAAAGAAATAGAAATCTACCCTAAGAAAGACTCGATCTACTACAATAATGAAAAAGAATGAAATTCAATGCTAAGGTACACCATTTCCTAATTAACTGTTAAGAGATATGCTTTGCACTGATGTTAAACCAACATGAACAAAATGCTACTATCCTAAGCATGGAAGTTAAAAACATCAAACACAACTATTATGCATGTAAAGGACTGTAATAAATCTGTTTTGTCTTTTTATGCTTTTCATGAAAATCAAGTGTGAAAACTAATCTCTTTTGGTGATGTGGCAGGTGGTTTAGGGGTGTTGATGGATGACTGGAAGGTTCGGGAGATGGTTGGAAGGTTTGGAGGACCCATGGGCAACCTTGGGAGGCTTCCTAGAGGTTTTCCCTCAATTCGGCCTCAAAATAGGACACTACAAAACCTACAGGATGTACTAGAAACCTACAAGATTCCATGTATTTCTATAGGATGCAACAGTGAGAAAAACGATGGGTGTTGGAGGTGATGGAAAACTTAGGGAAGGTGCTTGATGGGTGGAATGGAGTGAGAAGAGGCCTAGGATCACTCAAAACCCAAAACCAAGTTTAGGAGATGGTTGGATTCGCTCAAAATGCTTGAGGAAATTTCTATGTAAAATGATGAAATTGGTGAAGGTTTTGATGAAAACGAGGAATGCCTACGGGTGAATGAAGTTGGAAGGTGGTTGTTTGCTATGATATCTATGCCTACTTTTGAAGTGCCTGCTCTACATCAAACATTTGTAATTTCCAAAAAGTCATGTAAACAAGAAGAATTCTCATGAACTAGAAAAGCAGAATTTAATGAACTAACTGTCTACCTTATGCATGAAGAAATTGCTAAATAACATGGAATCATGGATGAGATCTACTGCAAGGATGAAGACAGAAGAGATGGAAATGAAATCCTACTTTGCAAAACTAATCGAATGCTAGTTTAAGTACAACAAATTCTAATTATCATGAAAGAAATGGAAATCTATCTTTTTGGGCTACATAACGGTCTTTTCCTAAAATCATGATCCCAGAAGGAAGAAGTGAGGCCAAGACACCTACTGAAAACTTTGTGGAGCCTCTTTTATCCCTTCTAACCTTCTACTGAAGTAAGGCACAAATGGAAGCAAACTAATAAACAATTAATCAAATCTACACTACTTGCAATGAAATACTTCTAACAACGGTTTAACCATGAATCTATGAAACTAAGCTAAGCATAAAGATACAAGAAGAGGAGCCTTTGATGTTAGGGTTGGGCCCTAACCCAAGAGCTTCATCCCTCTGAGTTAACTCAGTACTGAATCAAGAACAAACTCATTCTTATTACCAAAACAAAAAATTACATCAAAAAGTATTCCACAAGTTTGGAGCTTGAAAATAGCAAGAGTTTTACAACAAAAATTCGAATCCTAATGAGGCTCTAGGCCTCTCTACTTATACAACTGAAGTCTCCAATGACTTCCTTAAATTTAGAGAGGCTCAGCTCTCAAACTCGAGATGAACTACTCTTTGTCTATCACTTCCTCAGCTGCCTTCCAATCTTCATGGCTTGGCTGCTTGCACTCCGAGCTGGTGGGATTAATGAAGGAATATTCGAATGGGGAAGGAGTAAATGAGGAGGATTGACCTCCTACAATATCTCTCCCTTATCCCTTTCGATTTTCAAACCTTAGTCTTTGCCAAAATTCCGTGATTTTCTCTTCCAAACGTACATTCAATGCATATTAGTCCACTAGGCATAATATCTCACTTTAACTCACCTCATTAAACAAAATATAATCAAAACATGTAATAAGTTGTGAGAAAAGTTGGTTTGACTAAGCTAGGAGGTGAATTAAGGCCCATATAATTACCCAATGATGAGGCTCATCAAAAGTGTCTCACTGTGGTAAGCCATTGGATGCCCCTGTTGAGCAAGAAGTGCACCAATAGCATAGTCAGAGCCATTTGTCCCAATATCAAATGGTTGTTACAAGTCTACTAATGTAAGCATTGGTGCAAAGTAGAGGTGATGCTTCAACTTGTAAAATAACTTCTATTGGGTTTTGGACCAACATAAATTTTCTTTCGCTCTGCCCTTGGTGACTTGACTTAAAGGCCAAGTGATATGCAAGAACCCCAACACGAACCTGTAGTAGAAATTGGCAAGACCCAGAAAGTTGCAGAACTCTGTTAGAGTCGTTGGAGTTGGCCAATCCTGAATGACTTGTATCTTGGCTGGGTCCATATGCACACCCTACTAAATAATGATGTACAACAGATATTGAACCTGGGTCATGCCAAAAGTGCATTTCTCCAAATTGGCACACAACTTGTGTTGTCGTAGGGTTTAGAGTACCTGTCGAATATGGTGGAGGTGCTCTTCCCAACTCTGCTTGAAGATTAAGATGTCATCTAAATACACCACCATGAATGCATTGGTGAAGGGCCACAAGATGTCATTCATCAATCTCATGAAGGTTGCAGGGGCATCCGTCAACCTAAAAGGCATGACCAACCATTCAAAAAGGCCCTCCTTGGATTTGAAGGCAGTCTTTCGCATATCGGAGGGTTCGATGGTCACCTGCTGATAACCGGACTTCAAGTCAATCTTGTTGAAATATTTGGCCCCCTTGAGCTGGTCCAGAAGGTCATCAATCCGTGGGATTGGGTACCTATTTCAGACAATGATCTTGTTCAGCACCCGATAGTCAATACAGAGTCTCCAGGTCACGTCCTTCTTCTGTACCAATATAATCAGGCTCCTACAAGGTGATGAGCTTGGCATGAAGTGCCCTTTCTGCAAAAGCTCTTGAATCTACCTCTTGATCTCATTGTTCTCCAGAAAAGAGCATCCATAGATCAAGCCATTGCGAGTGGCATGCTCGGGGTCAAGTCGATGGAGTGCTTGACCTAACAGTGCATAGGTACCCCCGTAGGTGAGGCCAAAATGTCCCTGTACTCCTCCACGACCTTGTCCATCTTTTGTTGTTGTGTGAAGGAGCCCTGTCTAGAAGCCATGGACACAATATTCTTCTTTCCTTGAGGAAGAATCATAAGGAAAGCAAATTTCCTAGTCTATGAAATGATCTTACTACATTTCTTTGTAGAGATCAAAGAGATGGCGGTAAGCGGGGCTAACTCTGGTATCCTGTACAACTTATTGCCCAAAGTAATAATAATAGAATGAGGTCTAGACTCATATACAACATGTTGCTTCCACAAGTATGGTTGTCCTAATAATACATCACAAAATTCAAGAGGAGCAACATCACACAGTACCTCATTTGTGAAGGGCTTGATGTTGTATGGTAAGACGACATTGTTGGTTGACACAGAGATCTAATCCTTGATGAAGCCACCTGATGGTGTACAAATGTGGATGTGCTTTATTCGGTAGGCCCAATCGCTTCACAACCTCTACTGAAATGAGGTTCTTTTGGCTCCCACTGTCGACAATAAACTATAGCGGAGAACCTTTCACCCACATCTGAGAGTCGAAGAGGCATTCCCCATCCCCTAGATCTTCAAGCTTATTCTTCTGGATCTTGGTGGTGGCCACAATGGCACTAGGCTCTGCGTCAATGATCTGCTTCCATTTGTCATTCCCCTTATCAGGTTATGAATCATAGTCAAAACATGCGTCTGATCTAGAAGCCTTCAACTCGGCCACCAGTGACTGTTTGGCCTAACATTCACTTATGCTGTGAGTGGAGCTCTTATGGAACTCACACCATTTTCCCGTGTCCTTCTTTGTCTTCGTGGTGTTTTTCTTTGCTTGCATCTTCAGTGGGTTGTCTTGGGTCACCTCGTCATGCATTTGTCCTTTGCTTCGCGGTTTGGGGTGCCTTTCCCTTACTTCAGATTTGCAGATCCAAAGTCTCGCATCTTCTGTTTAAGATTATGCTCAATCTTGCAGTGTATCAGTACATAGTGTCGAGCAAGGAGATGTACAAGAACTCCATCTCATCCTGGATGTACCTATGTAGATCACCGCAGGACTTGAGTACCAAATGTCGCTTAGAATCCTTGATACCCAACTTTTTGCAAAGGGTATGAAAAACATTGGTACACTTCGGCACATCTTGGTCCCTTCCTTGCCGCAGCATGGTCCACTTTATGTATTTATCCTCATAGCTCTCGATAGGGTAGTACTTCTCCTTGATGGTGTCCCAGAACAAATTCCAAGTAGGTGCAACTGAAAATAGTGAGGGTGTACTTTCCTCCTTCTTCTCCTAGTAGGTTTCCCACTAGTCCTTGACGTGGGGGGTGGCTTTGAGAAGTGCAAAAGTAATATTTTTCCGGCTAGAAAAATCCTGAACAGAAAAATATCCTTCTAGCAGATTTAACCATTTGTCTATGACGTCCGCATCTATCTGATCTTCAAATATGGGGATGTAAAATTTAACTTGTACCTTAAAGGGTGTGGCACTTCCACAGTGGTTATTGGAAGGAGATGCGCCGCCTTTGAGTAGCGCTGAAGAACCTGAGAAAATTTGTCCATCATTGCATTCCTTTGTCACTCGAGAGCTTCTTCGAGCAATATTTTGAAAGGATCTCCTACCCCCTCATCTTTCTTCTCTTCCACCATGGGAGGCTGTCGGGATTTGCGAGGTTGGTATTGTAAAGGTTCGAACACTTTGATTCCTAACTCCTTATATGTCGGCAAAGAAAAATAGAGAACGAGCAGACCGCTCTGATACCATTGATCTGAACTTAAACTGGAATGCAACAAATTATAGATATAAACATAAATATATATTTGCAATAGAAATAACACTTCATTTCGTTAATGTCAAATAATGAAGTATGCTTACAAACAAAATGGAAATAAATTAGCTCGGGTGATGGTAGCTTATCTCTGAGAAGAGATGTGGCAACTACATGCTTCTAAACTATGTTACAATGAGGCTCAAGGACCTATTTATTATTTAAAAACAAGGGAAAACCCTAAACAACCAAAACCCTAACCCCATGAGATGGAACGCCAAGATTTTGTGGGCCCTGTTGGGGTTAGCTGGGCAGCCAACTTCACGAGGTCGTAACTTGGTTGTATTATCTCTATTTGGCGTGTACAATACCTTGTTGGAAAGGTATCTCTGAGTACTACAAGATTTTCAAGCTTGACTATGGGACCGTTGTGGACCTAAAGAAACATCATTTAGGGGGTCAAAACTGCTCCAAAAGTTCAAGACCTGAAAAACTGTTAAAAATAGTAAATGATGCAATAAACAATGAAACAGATGAAACCAACTAGAGGTCTAGGTGGAATAGGCGGATGACCACCAATACCCACCTGGATCATTTCATGTACTAGAAATTTCAACTCCCTCCGACCTACCTTCATACCTCAAATTTGATGATGCCATATTACTAGATCTACTTTAGCCACAAAACTCTCAAAAAGGCATTGCGTCAAAATAATAATCTACCATCAAAATCATTGATCCTCCTTAATCAAAGCTTGAGAGCTCCTATACCACGTTAATTATTTACACCATCCATGATATATTTTATTTCAACCATTTAAAAAAAACCCATAAAATATTTATCTCAAATAAATTTTGAAATCGTTGATAAAATAAATGCACTAGTATATTGTGACACCCCTAGTATACTCCCCCTGATCTTTGTATTGTAATTGTACCATGACTATAAATGATTATAAAAATTTTTGAATGACCTAAATAGTGGGACCATCGATCCATGATTTAAGGGGGGAAAGGAAGAAGAACGTGAGAGGTGTTAGTTGGCACCACTACTTAATTAATTGTGCAGCCAGCAAGAAAGATCTTGAAGAATGTTCTATGGGGAACATGAAGAGACACATAAAAAAAAAAGGATAAAAATACATTTAAATAGATAAAACGGGCATTCTTTCTAGGGATGAATTAAATTGAATGAAGGACAAAATTGCATTTTTGGACAAGGAGCCAAAATTGTGATCATGATTTCCAACTGAGTTTGCTTGAAAAATCCTCTTGGATCATGGATCTGGTTCAGAGGTGAATGTTACAAGAATACATGTTGCAACTAGTCTATGGTTGGGTGGAAAATCAAAGTCCCACCTTTAGTTTTAGTAATTTTTAGTTCTCAATGAGTGTTATTAATTGTGAGATATATTAGTTCTTTATTAAAATTAATCTATAATTCTGTGATAATTTTTCATGCTTGTAGAAAATTGTTGCATTTAATCAATGTGAAAATTGCCTTGACTGTTCTTGTGGATTATATGGAAATTCAATCTTGAGGCTGTAAAAAAGATGTATAGATTTTTATGTTCAAGTTAATATGTTGCGTGTGGACATTGCAGGGTTATATGATTACAAGTGATCACTAATTTGCTATAATTTTTCTTTTGGGAGGTTCCAAAAGCCAAAACTTGGAACATGGTGGAGGGAAATCATGTTGATCCTCTGGTCCAATTTTCATATCTTGGGTGGTGAATTTCAAGAAATATTATCAGAGGAATTTGGGCTTCCTAAGTGCATCTTTAAACAGACCATGTTGGGATTTATGCTATAATTTTTCTCCTGGGAGGCTCTAGAAGCTGAAACTTGGACCATGGTGAGGGGAAATCTTGTTAATCCTATGATCCAGTTTTCAAATCTTTGTTTGAGACATTTTAGGAGATATAATCAGAGGAATCGGAGCTTCCTAAATGCTCCTAAAATCATGCTTCAAACAGACCACGTTGGAATTTTTGCTATAACATTTATTTTGGGAAGTTTCAAAAGCTAAAAATTGGACCATGGTGAGGGGAAATCCTGTTTATCCTCTGGTCCATTTTTTAGATCTTAGGTCCTGATATTTTAGGATATATGATTAGAGGAATTCGAGATTCTTCAATGCTACTAAAATTATGCCTCAAACAAGTCATGTTGGAATTTTTGCTATAACTTTTCTTCTGGGAGGTCCCAGAAGCTAAATATTAGACCGTAGTAAGGAGAAATTTCATTAATCATCTAGACCAACTTCATTTATTGGGTCACTCTGTTTTAGGAGGTATTATCAAAGGAATTTGAGCTTCCTAAATGCTCCTAAAATCGTGCTTCAAACCAGTCATGTTAACATTTAAGTTATAACTTTTCTTCAGGGGGGTTCTATTATCACTGGGCTAGAAAGGGTTGGGTTGCATCAACCTTCAACCCAGCATAACTATTTCAAAACAACTTTTGACTAGAAGTTAGCCCTTCCAATCTAAGAGGGCTCTCTCAATATACATAAAAACTTGACTATGATAAGCTCAAAAATTCATATGGCTAACTCTGGCTTTCTTTTTTATGTGGTTTTACAGGTAAATGAGAATGTGATGGCTGCCACCATTGGGCATGGATTCAGATAAAGGAAAATCATTGACAAACAACAAAGCTTAATGGAAACTGAGGCATATCTAGCTTTAAAGTTGATATCAAATAAACATTTACAATCATACACAACAAATGAAGGAAATTGGAGCACTTGTTGTGAATCCAAAGTAATGAGATTTTCCATGAACACTCATAGAAACATAAAGAACATGATGAGAAAACATAAAACATAAAGCCAAACACATGAGCCTCAGGTAGTAAAGCAGAGTTGTTGCAACATATGCATTAACTGAGAATTTTTTTTTTTTTACAAAGAGTGAACTCCTTCACATTGTCGACCCCCCTTTAGTAAAATAAAACTACAAATATATAGACCAACCTATCCATCTTATAATTAATTACAAAATTTGCCACTTGGGGCTAGAATCGATCATTCTAGATTCCTATTTGAAACCTGTTGAGAAACTTTGAAAACCCTAGCTAATTTTAACCGATGACTAAAAGAAAAAAAATTCCTAAGTGTTATCACGGATAACAATTTCCATAGGTTGAAATTGAAACATAGTGAGGGGAACTCCCACTGATCATTTGGTTCAGTTTTTAGAACTTGGATTGTTGTAATTTAGAATATAGACCTAAATAATTTGCTATATTTTTTTGCATGCAAAGTGTTTGAAGAAATGCTTAAATGGTTTAATGATTCATTACATACAAACTATTTGATGACATGCCCTAATGAAAATGGTGTTTTATGGATAGGGATAATATTGTTGTAGCTAAGATATGCTTATTTGCATGCAAATAATTAGCTATATTAGTTTGCATGCAAGGTGTTTGAAGATATGCTTAAATGGTTTAATGGTTCATTGCATACAAACTATTTGATGAAATCCCCCAATGAAAAAAAAAATTGTGGATGGGGACAATATTGTTGTATGATAGTATTATCGTGGATGATATATGCCTATTTGCATGCAAAGAATTTGAATAAATGTGTTAAAGATGCTTTATTATAATTTACATACAAATTATTAGATAAAATACCTCAAAGACAACAATCAAAAGTCGCATGATTGGGTGGTATGTTTTAGTTAGTGTGTTACAAGTGGAATTAGAGCATTGTCTCCGATTTGACTCTCATACAAAATATTTGACATAATGTATACAAGAAAAATACTACTCAATTAGTTGTATACAAAGTATTTGAAGAAATGTTTACATATAAATTGTTTCACAAAATGTATGAGAAATGAAAATCAAGTTTTTGCAAGTGTTGTTAGGATAAATTTAACAGGGGTATGTGACAAAGTGGTATCAGAGCTTATTGTCAAACTATTAAAAGTAAAAAAGAATGTTTTTTCTACCTCGTAACCTTTGTAAGTCATTGAGGGAACTGGATATGTTCCATATATTAACTTAGAAAATAGTTTGCAACAAAAAATTATTACGGGAAATCAAATATGCAATAACATGCAATGGCAGAAACTTCACCCAAAAAAATCTTCGTCATTTTTATTAAAATATGGAAAATATGGGTTTAACCCATAGAGAAAATTTTACATGGAGAAATTTCATTGCTGCAAAGAAACTTGTAACTTAGCCTCCTCTTAAAATGGACCTTATAAATTCACTACCAATTGGACGAAATAAGCTTGCAATAATTTTCGACTTACTGTATGTCACCCTTTTTGTCGCATGTGTGGGCTCACCCTATTGATGCTACATGTGTGGACCAAGCCTACTATACTCGACCTCCCCTTAGAAAATTGTGTTACTTATTTTGTTATAATTGGCCCTCCTTCTCTCTCCAACTCAGTTCCTCTAAATTTCTCCTCTTCCTCCTCAATCAAATCAAGCCTCTCTCTCTTGAGAAAATGCCTTGCTTAAGTGCTCAGTAATAATAATGTCTTTCACTTCATCATTAAGCTTATTTAATAATTTCATTAGGACAAATGCTTAATTTCCTAAGTGATCAATGCTAGCATTAAATCCTAAGATCACTTGAGATCACCAATTGAGATTATATATTCTATTTCACTTAATTAAAGTAACTTAATTATCATTAGGCTTAGGCATAATAATTCTAAAAAATTTATTTATTTATTTTTCCCGAGTTAAACATAGGAAAGAAATCAAGAATTCACTTACACCTCACATGCAAGCATCCAAATAGGCAAATCTAAGTCTTCTCTGTGATGAGACACAAAGATATAAAAAAAAACCTTCCAAAATTATAGAAATAAGCATCTATAATTCCATTCTTCCAAAATAAATCTTACCAATTTTAAATAAAAAAATATTGATTTCTCTTTTTTTTATTTTAAATATTAAAAAATTTAAATTTATAATATATTTAAACCATGAGAAATCAATAATACCCCATCAAAAACAAAATTCAACAAGTGTTACATAGTAGCTAGTACCTACCGCTTAGTTTAAATATAGTTAAATTGGAGTATGGACTATTGAGAGGCTATGAACTCATCAATTAAAGCCTTGATGAAAAAATAGATATGAAAGTGAAAATGTTTTGCTAAAATGTTGATTTTTGGTGAGCACCCTACCTCATTGGCTGTAATAAGCTCTATAACTTTATTTTTTTGGCAATGTTTCATTCAAATTGATATGGAGAAACTTAGTTTCAATTAAATGAGATGTGAATTTCAGGAAAATTATTTTGCACAAACATTTGTCTCCTATAATGTTCATGGGCACTGTACATGATTGATATAGAGATGAAAATTGTGTCTATGGTAGTGAAGACAAGGGATATGGAACAAAACTTTTATTGTTATCTCTCAAATTATAATTTTCATATTCAATTCTAATATACTAACTTTAACTATAAAGAAAATCATACTTTCTGCAACGCGTGCTTATATCATACTAAATATTAAATGAGAAACATTATATACAACAAATAAATTTTAATGGGTGAAATGGTGCAGAATATCATATATCAATATGATCCACTGAACAAAATTTGTTGAGTGAAATAGATTAGAAAATCAAATACCAATATACTCAACTACGTAAATAAATAATGATATTTAAAAAGAAACCTAGACATTAATATAAACAAAAGTGTATACACAATTTAAATGAGTCCTCTTCAAAAATACTTCTAAAATAAGAGTATGGGTGATAGAAATAATTTTTATAGTGGGGGCTTGAACATGGAGGCTCGTTCCCATCGATTCTCATTGGGTCACATGAACAACAAACCTTGAGAGATAGTTTTTGGGAAGCCCATTGCACAAGCTCGAGGTGACCTCACAGCTCGAGCTTCAATTCCTTCAGATGCGGCCTGTGGGATTCGAGCATGGGAGCCATCTGCCTTGAAATACTAGCCATGATAGGAGCATTGAAGCCATTTGTTCTCATCCAATCTCCCTTCCTACTATCAACAATAATAATTATCATTTAAATTAATCTAAGCCCATGATAGCTAATCTTTGTGTATAGCACAAATAATAGCAATTTATCAAGAGATGAGCAAGTCTGCGAGGACACTTGTCCTCGAATATTGTAACCTAAGAGTTGGAAAGGCATTAGAATCTTAGGGTCCAGGTCTTCAATTAATAAAGCATTTACCAATGATCTCTCCATATAAATTTCCCGCTCCCCCCCTCTACTTCACACCCTTTGTCAAATTATTCAGCTGAAGAAGTGCTAGGAATGGTGGGTAGAGCTATAGTTGCAGAAACCACATGTAAATTCCGCCTCCTTGCAGCAAAAATCTTTATTTTTCTTCTTATAGATTATTCTTTAGCTTTCAAGAATGAGAAATTGTAGACTCGCTTGGATTTATTATTACATTGGCTACCAATTTTGGGCAAGAAAGTGGTGAATCCAACAAAAGTTCCATTGATTAACGTGTCCATTAGGTATTACATAAATTTTCAATGGATTATGCCATGGCATGCAAATGAATTCACATTATTCAGTCATCTTCTTCAAGTTGTTCATCCCTTTCTATTGCGTGTTCTGCATGCATTTTCCAATTGTGTTTTCTTCATGTCAGAAACAACAACACAGCATAAGAGGAAATGGAAACTAAACGGAAAAGGGAAAAGGAAACAGTAGTGAACGTTGTCACAAAGAACGGGAGGATGCATGGTAGTTTTTCTAGTGGAATCGAAAATAGGAAAGAGAAATAGTTGTTGCTTCCATGGAAAGAAAATTATAGAAAGGGGAAGAGTAAAAAAATCAAATTAAAAATTGTAGAAATTCCTTATAGATTCGAACTGTTAATTGTAATTTACTAAAGCAATAGACTTGAATCTACTCTACTCATCAGTGGAAACAATTAAACGATTGAAAAATCATGAAGCATACAAGAGAAAGAAATCAATAAACACATTACGCAATGATTTCATGGGGAAAGCCACAGCTAAAAACCCCTACTATCTGTATATTGCATTAGTCATCAAATATGAGAAGATTACAATGCTTTTCTCAAGCCAGAGCAACCTCTACACTATCTCTATCTATCTCACAACTTCCTAGACAAGCTCAGGCCAATAGTTAACCAATTTTATGTTTGCCCAAGTCCCCATTTCCTTGCATTGTTTCCTTTGGAATTAAGCCCTATTACTTGGGTAAATTCCTCAGTTGGAATTGCGCAATCCTCATAGGCCTTCCTCTGACTGCCTTCACCACTTGTACAATTCAAATAATTATACAACTGATAGTACGTTGTCCCTAAAATCCAATCTCAATTGGGTAACTCTCAAATATGACATGCATGAGTTACTTATGAGTGAATCATTAGTTAACTGGTTGACCATTGTAGGCAATACCACACAACTAGACCTCCCAATAGTTCCTCCAACAGTTGGAACTAGTTTAATTGACTTTAACTTAGTTAAACTGAATTAATTAATTACAACTCGAAATAAACTCAACCAAGGCTCCTATAAAGTAAGAGACACTCTACATAACTCAAGTTAGACCCTCAACTTGAATTAACTAAGCCAACTAAGTCAAATTAACTTAGTCAACTAATACAAGTTGTCATGTGATGTGGAATTACAATTTTATTCCTAATTTAATTCAAGGACAAAATTAAATCAGGATTTTCTTCTTGCATTTTGAACATTTCTTGTTGCCATTTTCAACACTACCTTTCAACAAGAAAGAGATTCACATCTATATTGATCCAGTACCTTTGGAATGTTCTGAATGCAACACTTCTCACTATTGTTGTTGCCACTGCAACATCTGCAACTAAAAAGCATCCAAAAAAATAAATAAATAATCACTTAATCAATCTGCAACTGTCTAATGGGAAAATTGTTTTATTTTTGACTCTGCTACTAAGTCTGTTGCTAGGATATCAACACTGCTCTGCACTTCTCAGTATCTGACTGACATTGATCCTCTTGCTACTAAATATCGTGGGCCCTCATAGCAAGGTAATGATCCATGAGACAAAAACACCTCAATGGACCCTGCCATATTTCTGAAACTCTTGGACTAAGGTTTCATATCGCCCCACCTCACACCTCGAGGTATGGCTGCATGAGCTCCCTCTTCCCACTTAGCTTGAAATTCCCCCCTACTGGAGGTCTCTACTTGTGTGGATGTCTCCACTCTGTCTCCTCTCTTCTTCTCCAACTGTGGTTGCTCCACAACTTGTTAGGGTTGCTTCTAAGGATCCATTTTGAGAGGTAAATTATGCTCCCTCTCAACCATCAAGTCTCTAACCTTTTCATTTCTCCTTAAGGCTTTGCATGCATCTATGACCTCAAGTGCATACAGGTTCTTGAATCGTGTACCAATTTGTTTGACCATCTTGAGGGGATGTTTCTAAGGAAAACCTTTCCTTTGCTAAATATCACATCGTAGCCATAGTATTCCAATATCGTGACAGAAACGATATTCTTCTTTAGTCTTGGAACAAACATCACATCTGTGAGTCTGAGAGGGGAGCTAGACTCCCTCTGAAAAGTAATTATACCAATATAGGTTGCACTATAGAGCCCATCATCTCCAAACTCTATGTTCTACTTGAGTTCTTTCTCCTCCAAGACATTGAAGAGATCTCTATTCCCCGTCATATGGAATGAGGCATTGCTGTCGAGATACCACATGCTTCCCGTTACAGTGCTTTCCATGCATGCAACGAGAGTAAAATCAAGCTCAAATTGTAAAGCTAGAGCCTCACCTATTACTGCTAATGTAGGCTCCTTCTTTCTTACCTTCTTCTGTGGACATTTCGTGACATAGTGCCTAAACTCATGACAGTGAAAACATTTGATGTTGGACAAGTCTTTCTTCTTTCCCTCCTCACCTTCGGACTACTTTCCCTTGAATTTATTTTCTTTGCTAACTAATGCAAAATCCTCTTCCACTTCTTTGGATGAGGTCCCATCTCTGGTGTTCCACCGAATATCTTCTTGCACCAAGTTGGACCACAAAATCTCCCACTATGGTAGTTTCTCCCTCCCATTTACTGAATCATGGTAGCTATGCCAGCTCTTCGGAAGGCCTAGAAGTGTTAGTCTAACCAAATCATCTTCAACAAGTGTAATACCAACACTTACAAGCTCATCCCGACATTGGGCGAACTTGGTCAAGTACTTTGGTAATGTGTCACCCTTCTCCATCTTGATTTTCCTTAGCTTTTCCTTCGATGCCAGCTTCCTGTGGTCACTTTTGTTTTGAAATAAGTATGTCAAGACCTTCCACATTGCATATGGACTCTCCTTACCATGGAGGTTCAAGACAATATGATCTCGAACTCCTTCTAAGATAATCCTTCTAGCCTTTGCAACACATTTTCTCCACTCTACCAGATCTTGAGCATCAGTTGCTAGAGGCTTAGGAATATCTTTGTCTATGAATTCCTTAAGCTCATTATCTTCTAACACTTCCTCCATCCTATCCTTCCAAGCAATATAGTTCGAACTACCCTCAAGGGAATATTTGAGTCTCAATTCGTAGAATGACATCCTACTGACTTTGAAGAATGATACTACAAATTTGATTTCACTTGTAAAAGACAAACTCATATTCTCCTCTTCTAGATTGATTTTTGCTCTGATACCATGTAGAAATTCCTTATAAATTTAAACTGCTAAATGTAATTTACTAAAACAATAGACTTTAATCTACTCTACTCATCAACAGAAACAATTAAATGATCGCAGAATCACGAACCATACAAGAGAAATAATTCAATCAACGCATTATATAATGATTTCCTAGGGAAAGCCACAACTAAAAACCCATGTTATCTGTATATTGCATTAGTCATAAAATATGAGAATATTACAATGCTTTCCTCATGCTAGAGAAAAACTATGCACTATCTCTATCTGTCTCACAACTTCGTAGACAAGCTCAGGCCAATACTTAACCAATTTTTTGCTTGCCCAAGTCCCTATTTCCTTGTGTTGTTTCCTTAAGAATTAAACCCTATTAATTAGGGAAATTCCTCAATTGGAATTGCGTAATCCTCATAGGCCTTCCTCCGACTGCATGCACAACTTGTACAATTTGGATGATTATACAACTAATAGTACATTATCCCTGAACTCCAATCTCAAATGGGTAACTCTCAGACCTGACATGCATGAGTTATTTATGAGTGAATCATTAGTTAACTGGTTGATCACTACAGGCAACACCACACTACTAGCCCTCCCGCTAGTTCCTCCAACAGTTAGAACTATTTTAACTGACTTTAACTTAGTTAAGCTGAATTAATTAGTTACAACTCAAAATAAACTCAACTAGGTCTCCTATAAAGAGACACTCTACATGACTCAAGTTAGACCCTCAACTCGAATTAACTGAGCCAACTAAGTCAAATTGACTTAGTTAACAAATACAAGTTGTCATGTGACGTGGAATTACAATTTTATTCCTAATTTAATTCAAGGACAAAATTAAATCAGGATTTTCTTATTGCATTTTCAACATTTCTTGTCGTCATTTTCAACAAAAATGAACAAGTGTAATTTGCAGTGTTGCTACTTAGTACCTCTCTCTTATGCAAAAATTAATCTATAACAATTATTGAACGCTTGAACAAATTCATAAATCTAATAATGAAACACATTTGAATATGAAAAAGGGAAGTAACGGAAGTAATTACTCGACTATATAACCTTGGCACAAAATAGAGATATGTGCATAGATAATTTGGATGAAACATTAGCACCAATATCATCGTTTTTACAAAAGTTAAGAGCTTATTAAAATGTTCTTGTGCACATTTTATTCCATCTTTAGTTTATGGGACCAAATAAGGAGGAGAAATTACAATGTTTAGTATCTTTATATTTAATAATGTATATATATGATATAAATAAAATATTTTTTTTTAAGTTAATTATTGTAACAAATTATTTATTTGACTTTAACTTTATACTCATCCTAGCAAATAAATAATCAATGGTAGAATTTCTATGTCGAAAAAATTGAATTGATATGAAGAATCTTGTGCCATCTTAATTGGGTGGCAAAGAATTCATATGTAATAAAATATCTAATATAAAAAATACAATGTCTAATATATTAAAATAAAAAAATTAGTTACACAAAGAGTGCGAGTGCAAAAGATTTTTTTTGTAGCGCCTGCAACACCCTCCAAAATTTTGGCCTGCATCCAATTTCGAAGCCTCCCTTGGGTTTTTCCTTGATGTTTTCAAGCACTCGAGCTCATCCCATGAGCTTGTGTTGAGTCTTTGCACCCTCTTTGCTTGACCATTCAACGAACATCTTTTTGCATGTTGGTCACAATGTCACGCTTGCAACCATGTTCTGGTCATGCACAAGGTCCCGCTTCGTGTGTACAAGTTGTATTCACCATATAAACATCCATTTCACTCAAAGTTGTATGCATTGTCGTGCAAGCATTTTCACGGTCACTCAATGATCTATCACGAGCGTCACGCTTGTCGCTCGCACCATCAGTCAGTCACACTAAGTATATGTTGCCTTGATGGTTTGAGGCATATTATCGTTAAGTCATGTTGAGTGCGTGTGTTCACTAGATCACGTATGCATAAGTTAACTCATTCACACACTTAGTCATTTTGCTGAAGTTCTGACGATCGAATCACCCTTCAACAATTGGACCCTCGCTGAGATGCATTGCACAGTTTCAGCACTTAGTGAACATTTGCCTCGAATTGCATAGAGCTTGAGGATGTCTTCCAGGCAGCCTGCACTATGCAATCTTGGAATCGACTGGACTTCCTGTCATCCAGAAAAGTGCAGAAGTTCATCAGCAAGATGCTTCAATCTGCGTTGCTCGCAAGCAAATCAACTAACCCTCCAGTTGGTCAACCGAAGAGTTTGATCGGGCAATGACCCTAAGATATGCTCCCCCAAAAAATTGCGCAAAAGATGAAGACCTTGCCCGCTTTGCTGACAGAAGAAATTGCGCTGACATGCTGAATAGAAACCATGTGTCCATCCTTGTCTCCCTCAAAAAATTGTGCAGTTTTTCTAGATAGTCACCCAGATAGTTGACCTGTTGCTCACCCGAAAAACTACACAGTTTTCATGAGAAGTCACCTAGCTACCCAGCATGTCGCTTAGCTCAGATATTGTGATGGGATTTCCAGCAAGCCAACCTCCAAGTAATTGCACAGTTTTCACCAACAACACTCCTGCAGCCCACTGCTAGCTCCTTGAAAAAAATACGCATTTTTTCTCGGAAAGCCTCCCGTAGCCTGCTACCAGCTCCCCGGAAGAATTGCGCAGTTTTTACTGCCAAGCCCCTATGTTTCCTGCACTGCTTCCCTAAAAAAATTGCGCAGATCTTCCCACCAGCCGAACCAGATCTCACGGACAGTCACTACTGATCCAGATTGTCCATCTCAATCTCCCATTAACTTCTACACAATTTTCACCGGTAGTGCTCGGAGCCCACATCCCAGCTTGAAATCTACCCTTCGCAGTTTCATGGCCTTGTCCTCTCTCCCAGTCACCTGCATCCAAAAGAGAATGATAATACATCATGGTAGACTAGGACGTTTATGGATTTTATGTCGTCTCATCATGAGTGATTGTAGATACAGGTACATGGATAAGACATGATGCAACGACGGACGGGATGAACAAGGAGAGCACATGTGAGGAGATTTGTTCGCTAACAGACGAACGAACGATGCATGCAAGGATAATTTTGCACGAACGGACGATGTGTGTGAGGAGAATTTTTCTCGAATGTACGATGCATGCGAGGAGAATTTTTCATGAACGGACTATGCATGCGAGGAGATTTTTTCGTGAACGGATGAACATGTGAAGCATGCCAAAGTATAAGCAAAGCAGCAACGTGCACATGCACATCAAACGAACACCAAGACCATCAAAGACTCTGCACATCTTTCCATGAGGAGGTGAAGCTATGATACACCAAGAGCACATCCATCACTCAGCAACACTGCAGCTCAACGTGGACACCACCAGCAGCATGAACATACCAACACTTTCATGTCGAGTGGTGTCATGAATCACGTCAGCCACATCACTATTGTGGGCCATACTATTGTAAATCAATGTAATGTAACGTGGAATTCCAAGGGACCCACATGTAATCTGAAGAGTCATGTAAAGTTCAAAAGTCATGAAAGTCAAATAGTCACGAGGGAAGTCGAACAGTCATAAGGGCTAATTTTACCCTTGGCTATAAATACCCCTCATTTGTACATGCAAAGGACGTTTTTACCTTCGCTCCTCCCACATAGCCTTGAGAGTCTATAGTCTTTTCTTTGAGGAGCGAGCAGTGGCTCTAACGCCCCTTTTACGGGGTTAGTGATGTATGCGTACCGATATGTCTTGGAACTTTTGCTTAATTCAAAAGCCTGAGAATAGGCCAGCACGTTTTCACACATGTATTGCAATTGTTAATAAAACTAATCTTGGAACACTTGTAATGCATGTTGTTTTAACCTGTGTTAAAACAGTTAAACTTTTCCGGTTGTTCTAATACATATGCTTATGAAAATGTGTTGTATAAGTTGTTAACATTGTCCTTCCCACATGGTCTGCCTCACTGGACATCAGGCAAAACCTTTCCATAAACTTGTTATAATGACCGTCGCACTCACACAGACTACTCTATTGAGTGTTGTACGTGTTATTCCTTCTTGTGTATGTGACTGTTGCATTCATGTGGACTGCTCTGCTGAAAGTTGCGCATGTCCTGTTGTGTTCTGTGTCTCTGACAGAGTTGGGACTTTTCCCTTTTGACTGGAGACTCACTTCCACCCTCTCTCTCTGCGGTGAAATAACCTTGACACAAGTAACATTAGCACTCACCAATCACGTAAACCTCGTTGTTCAAAGACGAAGCAGACCACTCTCACGTGCTAATAAGTAAGAGCTAAGGCATATCTTTAAGATAATGGCAACCTGGCCATCGTACCGGATGGGACTCCTACACCAAACGATGTGAGGTCTATTTGGTACTTCATACCGGTGAGATCCCCTGAATGTTGGCAGGTCCAACACCATCAACAGATATATTATATATATATATATATATAAGTTATGATTAAAAATCTTATTTATTGTAATGTTGACTTAAATTTTACTTTTTATATTGCATCATGATTTAAAATTGAATTATGAAAATATATAATATAACAAGGGCTACATAGCAGCTAGTACTTGCCACTTAGCTTAAATGTAGCTTAATTAAACTAAAAAACAATAAAGACAAAGCTTTCATCACAAAAATAAAACCAAATAAGAAATTGTACTGTTGAATGCCATCACCACAAAAAATTAAGAAATATAATGTAAATAATATTCTAATATGATTAACATAACATAAATCTTTAATATATATGTTGTTTTTTTTATATATCAAGTTTTTATTTTTATTAATATATATAATTTTTAATAATTAAATTATTAAATATGTTTTTAATATAATAATTAGTCATCTTTTAAAAAATGGAATTATAAAAAAAAAATGGAAAATACAAAAAAGGGAAAATAAAATAAAAATAAAAAAGTTAAATAAAAAAAAGGAAATAAAACAAAAAAAAAAAATAGTAATAATAGAAATGAAGTTACTAACATATAAAACCTCAACTAATCACCTTACAAATAAATAAATTTAAACAATAATAATAAAATAACAAAAATTGAATTCCCAATGTTAACCATGATAAGCGGAATTTGTTTTGGTCAAAGACAAACTAATAAGTAGCTAATACATGCAGCTTAGGTTAAATATAACTTAATTAAACTAAAAAATAGTCAATACATAAAGATTTCATCACAAAATATAAAATAACTAGTAAAATATTGTATTGTTGAATGTTAGTACCAAAAATTAAAAAATATGATTAGCTAATATTGTTTATAGATAGGATGGGAACACAAGCCATGAAGGGAACACATCAGTTAGTAAGTATCATATGGGTGTGGGTGTCAACAATACCATTATACTGCAAGGTGCGGGTTCTTAGTGATGAACAGGAAATGAACAGGTTCCATAAGCGGGTTCCATAAACTCATATATAACTACAGACATAACGGAGTGTTAGTCTCTTAACGAAGTGTAAGTTCCTTAATGTGGTGTCAAAAGCAGGAGATGCACGGGTTCCTTACCACTGCTTTTATCAAACTTCATCCGCTGCTTGTTGATCTTAATCCTAACCCACTGCTTCTATAAATCCTCTATCCCAAAATTAATGACTCTTCCGGCAGTGACCTTCCTTAATAAATAAACATATAAGCCCAAAATCCCATAAGCCCCTCAATAGTCCATAAGCCATTAAGCTGAGCCATTATGCCATCCAATTGATAAGAAATTAAGCCATTAAGCTAGTGGTACATTGGAATCACCAGAATCAGAGAGAAGCACTGGAATCATCGATAAGCACTGGAATCATCGGATAATCTACGGGTTCTTGATAAGCATTCCTGAGAAACATAAGCGATTTCCGATAAGCATAAGCCATTTTTGATAAGCCACGAGATTTGTTGTGATTCCACTAATGAATCAATTCACTACACAGGCACGATCGAGGATATATGATCACGAACACTACTCCTCAAGCCCCATGGTCTTTCACTCCATGCTAGACCTTTGGTGTATCGCTTCTTCTATTGGGAATATTAACTCAGCGACAAGAATCTTGTCAATCTACTCCTCCACCTTTTCATTTCTTATTGGGTTCAGTGTATGGGGCCATTTCCTAATGGGTTGGGAATTCGAATTTACATCAATCCACATCTCACCCAGTGCCCTCTTGATCCCTTTCATGACAGTCAAATTTTGTGGGAAGAAATCTACATATTCCTTAAGCAAGGCCACAACCTCGAATATTGGCTCATTGTCTCGGTAGTCCCCCATGTATGCTACTCAAGGTCGATATTTGGTGCCCATGTTTAGCTCTAAATATACCCTGACAACCTATCATTTTTGTATCAAATAGCATTAATTTCATGGAGCTCAAAGTCAATGTGATACTAAGGGTCTTACCAAGGTATGAAAATGTTGATCCAAACCCTATTATGAGAGTCTCCCACTTGTGATTCTACCAATGAATTTGATTGTGCAAGTACTAGGCCTTGGGGATGAACTCAAGGCAAGGTCTAAATAAACTTATTGACCCAAAATTTCTCTCGGAGGCCTTCTTTAGTTTAGTTTTGAATGAACCCATTTGCATGTAGGAATAGATTCACCTTCCCCTCATAGATTTTAGGAAAGACGATTGGGTCGTTTATCACTACTAGAATGTTAATTGTGAGGGAGAGTCGAATCCAGTACCAAACAAGTAGGTGTCACTGCCGAGCCCTACGGTGGGGAACTAGGGTTAGTTTCGGTGATCCCAGTGAAGAAGGAAGCTAGACGTGTGTTCGGTTAAATATTAGATCGAATTGTCTTCGTAGTGGTGGGTTCTCTTTTGGACATGCTACATCACCTCGATACAGAACGTATTGATACGCTTCGCTCCTAACTCCCTAGTCAATTTCCATAGTACGAGGAAGAATAGGAGTGAGATGGATAGTGATTTGCAATGTGTGTTCTAGTTGCTCGCAAATATATAGCTGATACTGTTGGTATGATCGAGGAAACATTCATCCATCCAAAAGACACCTCTCAATTCGTCTTATTATGCTAGATTCTCCCCTCATATAAGGGTGGATCATCCCTTCTTTAAGACTTATACTCCCTTTGTTGGGGGGCATCCCCCAAACCAACATTAACTATTGACTGCTTCGCTCTCTATCAACCATCAATGGCAGAGTGGGGACTATGAGCAGTCCACAGTGGTGTCTAGTACTACAAACCTGCAGGTGGATTGTCATAGAGTTGAAAGACCCACCAAAGTTTGATGGTATGATTGATCCTGCCAATTTTGTAGAACACATCGTAGAACAAATTATCCTAGAGCAACAGGTGGCAGTGTTGGACCTCATTCTGGTAGAGACCCCAGTATGTTGGTGGGAACTGAGTTTCTCTCTTGGGAAGATGTGGCAGGGGCGCTTCAAACCTGCTTCTTGTTAGACCTTCAGGTCTCGCCAATAGACTCTAATTTAGGCTTGAATGACCTATCTATGCGGTTCGGTGATACTTTTGATCCACTCAGACACGTGGATGATTATGAAGGACATCGAGTGGTGCAGGGTGAAAAAATGAAATAATGGGTGCATAAATTTCTACACACCTTAGAGCCATTGTCTAAGAGCTAGTATTTGTAGGCCGAAATGTCACAGCAAACACACCATTGGTCAGAACTATGGGAAAGGTTCTACAATACTTTCTAACTGTGTGGGAAGGATACACCATTTTCAAGGATCATTCAGCACATCTAGGGTTTCCTGCAAATGGAGCACCCATAGTTTCTGACCGTAGGTTCCGTAGAGGAGGGTTCAACCGATGAAGGTTCCACAGAGGGGATATCCATCGAATCAATACCCGTAGATACAGATCTGGCTGATCCAGACTGCATACAATAAATTAAACACCAGTGGTTCGAAGAGATAATAGGTCACCGTGTTGTCCAAGAAATAGGGGATACCAGCAATCCCACATATTACCATGAGTCATTACACACAAATCAAATGAAAATTGGCACGGATGAAGAACCTAAATTGGTAGTTATTGGTGACCACTGGTATGATCACACTATCATAGATATTGTCGCTATGCTGCGATAGTATGTTGACCTATTTCCATGAAGTTTCATTAAAATGAAGCACATGGTGGTTCAAGAACGGGTCGATCGAAACCGGTACCTAGCTAGCTAGATATGGCTCCCAAGGAAGGGGCACTACATGGAAGGAAAGGGGGTCAACCTACCTATGATGACTAAGATTGGTGGGGGGGGGGGGGG